>CAUYRH010013712.1:0-54800 GCA_963574655.1 Perodicticus potto
GTTGTAGGTCCCCCTCCTTGCCTGTCATCCAGCCCACTGGCTCTTCAGCTGGCTGCCGCAGCACCAACACCACCAAGGAGGAGGCGGCAGGTCCGCCGGCTCCGCTGAGCTGGCTAGGGTGCCAGATGTCCTGCATCAAATTCTCCCTGTCCGAGTAGAAACCCCAACTGCTGTTAGGTACTAGAAGTATCTAAATGGTATCATTTTCCCCTATTAATTTTTGGAGACATTAAATATTAGCTGTCAAGCCCTCTCACTAAAAAATGAAATATTTTTGATATTTTAGATAAAATTAGGGTCATAATATTTAATGTACTGGGAATTTATGCAAGCTGCCACTTTGAGAAGTCTTACAATGATAACCCTTCCTTAACTAAGAAGCAGGTGATTCCATACCCATAGGCTGGTTTGCTTTGTAATACTTGGCTTCAGCCTATTGGAAAGTTGGAAAGAGTTTTGCACTTCTTCTGATGGCACCTGGCATACGACGTGCTTTAACATGGCACAAGGACACTGCTTAATAGGGATGCTTTTGGTGAACTTGGCTGAGTCAAGCACAAGTTCTCTTTGGGCTTTTAAATATGATACATTTTGAAAGAAACTGCAGATAGCAGAGTGACCCAGAAGATGAGAGACACACAGGAAGAGTATGAAGTAGCAAAAGCTTGAAGTGAGAAAGAAAAAAAAAGCCATGTGCAAGAGAGGAGAGGGGACTCCACTGACAAGTGAGTACCTGTCATAGACCAGATGTCTTTCCACGATGGTGGAACTCTAACTAGGCGGTTACGCACTGATTGGACTGAGAGGTTACCAGGAGATCGGGTCACTGTGTACTTTGCTCAAGAGTTTACTGTTTTAATTTCCAGTTCCCACTTACTTCATGAGGCTTCCGGAGATGTTTTTCCTTGTTCCTTCACCCCTGTCAGGATTCGTGCACTTAGACCCCCCAGGAACTCCGGTGCCTGACTATGTATCCAATCTTAGTAGTTCAAGGGTGCCAAGGGACACAGACTCTTTCAGAGCACTAAGTTGAATCCTAGCTCTCCTGTTCTAGCAATTATTTTTTAGATCATTTTGTGTAATCATAGAAGCAAGACAACTGCCTAAAACATGATTGGTTTCTATGTCTGGGACTGCAGATCAGGCGGAAATCGACAGCCAATTAAATTGTTGCTATAGGATCTGTCCTTCCCTATGATGTTCCGTTCCAGTTTGGAACTCATGAGCTTATTTACATGTTTCTAGCTGTCTCCTGGAAAAATTGAAATTTTCCTGAAAAGCATTCCTAGACACAAGCCGGACTTGCCATCCTTTCAGTTGGACGGACACGTACAAGGGCAAACAGCCCATTCAAAGTTGTGGTCAGGGGACTTCCTCCCCTCGCTGTTCAGCAGACCTGCTCCGATTCACTTAATAGAACTATCAAGTTTCTAGAGTCAAAATGAAAGCAAGGTACAGGGGAGGTGAGCACAAAACATCTGGGGCTCCAGTGTGGCAGAAAAGGAAGACAGTTTGCTTAAAGTACAGTTTACTTAAAGTAAAGCATAGAGAAGCATAGACTTTCCAGAGAGATTGGAAAGGGGTCCCCTCACGAGTGAGAGGAGGTGCCACACAAAGGGAGGACACAAGTGTGAGTGTCTTAGCCCCCCCATAGTCATCTAAACGCTCTTTCTGGTCCCCGGGGTCCTTTGGTGTTCTTGTCTACTTCGCACTGGACACAGAGCACCTCAGCTGCCACCCGTGCCCAGTTTCTGCTCTTTTTAGCCATAATTGTTCCCCGCTGCTTTCCTGACAATTGTACGGTGGTGTCTGTTAGTTTCGTGATGTTTGTGACATTGCTTGTGTGTTGTTCTGTGATTGTGACCGTTACCCCAACTTGTGTCACAAGCTGGAAACTGCATTTTGTGGAGAACAGGTCATACTGGGTCAATTGAGTCTTAAGGTTCTCAAAACTTATTGTTTGCTGCAGGGCCCTTTTTAGCTTCCTTATCTGGGAGGTCAGACTTTTCTCCTACCTCCCGGTAGCCCTTTTCTATATCCTTAATCAGTTGTCACTATGGAGTCTTGCTGTACTGGTCACATTCAGGTACCACCTATGTTTTTGAGGAAACATGGTTCATTCGTTTGGGCAAAATGTTACCGTTATTCCCACTAGTTCCCCTGCATTCTGAAATTTGAGAAAGCTTTAAATGATTTATGATTTAAAGAGGCCAATTCAAAGGACATTTTATTTTATTTTTTTTTGGACAGAACCTCAAGCTGTCACCCTGGGTAGAGTGCGATGGCATCACAGCTCACGGCAACCTCCAACTCCTGGGTTTAAGTGATTCTCTTGCCTGAGCCTCCCAAGTAGCTGGGACTACAGGCACCAGCCACAATGCCTGGCTATTTTTGGATTGTAGTTGTCATTGTTTTTTGGCGGGCCCAGGCTGGTGAACCCACCAGCTCTGTTGTATGTAGCTGGAGCCTTAGCCACTTGAGCTACAGGTGCCAAGCCTCAAAGAACATTTATATATGTGGGGGAGCAGGAGGAGAACTGGTGAACAAATGTGCATGCGTGTGTGTGTGTGTGTGTGTTTGAGGAGGGGTCAAGTCACATTTTCTGGGCCAAAAAGTAATTTTATAGAACTGGAGACTTTTAAAAACTGTGAAGGTTTTTTTAATAGCTGCTAATGTTCTACAAACTTTGACATACCCCAACTACTCAGTCAACGACAATTGAGTGCATGGAATCCAAATTTTTAATAATTTCTCAGCCAAAGAGTAGTATTCATTTTTACCTCACAGGTAGTGTAGTACTCATAAAATTACTTAAAATTAGGGAAAAAAAACAAAACAAAACATGAAAACATGGTATGAAAACTGGACTCCAGTCCTGCCTTTAAAAAATTGTTCAAATAGGATGCCTACTACGTCCCAGTTGCTACGCTTGATACCTTGTCAAATAAAACATCAACTAGAAGAAAATCCAGGAACCTGTGCACAGATGTAGCAACTCATTATTTGTCTGGATATTCGTTGGCAACCGTCTGATGAAGAAAGAATGTCCCCAAGTTCCTGTGACACTCTACTTTCTGCGTCACTGTGGTAGGAGGTCCAGTGGAAATTGAATCAGATGCAAACTCTGACCTCATGGAGTCTTCCTTCTTTTTCCCCTACAATAATAATGATGTTGTAACATTGACAACATTGGTGAGTCAGAGCTTGCCCCAAAATGGCCTTATTGACTGAGCAGATGAGGAAACTAATGCAACATGGAACCTCGAAGAATTCTTGCATATAAGTCTCCCTTTGGTTGGCAAAAGGAACTAAGGAAAATCTGTTTCTGTTCCCTGGCACCTATGTGTCATTGTGAGTCAAGATTTTAAAGAATTGCTGCCTTTACAAAAAAGGGCTGAAGTCAATGGCTCAAAAATGGCATGTATGTTACCACATCAAAGACCATTTCACATTCTCAGTGTCTGCTCAGAGACAAACTTTGGCTGACTTCTTATTGAAATTTACTTTTGAACACAATTTAAATTGATGTGACTTTGCACGTGTTTGGACTGATTTAAATTAATCTTAGAAAGTTGCCATAAATATTTACGTGAACAATGAAAATTGAACAACATACAAATTTTTGGCAATATTATTTTTCTATTTTGACATGGTAAAGTCAGTACTAATGTATAATTTGTGAGTTAAGCTTATGCATTTTTATCTTGGAAGGGAATAATTAAAAAAAAATATATATATGTATATATATGTCAGAGTCCTAAAGGGCTCCATGTTCCAAAGAAAGGTTGAGCACCACTGCATTAAGTTATGGACTTTTGAGGAGTATTTATTGAAAGAAATACGCAGCCTCATATAGCTTTCTGTGATACCTGGCTGTTCAACAAATGTTGGCTGACTGAGTGAAAGGGCTGCCTTGGATGGATCACTTGAACTTTGTAGTGAGAGAATGCATCTCCTTCCCAACTGGCAACTGGATGGGCAATTTGGACTCAAAGCTAAGTGGCAGACCTGTACGCAGGGTAGAAGGAGAGGAGACAACTAACTGGTTTATTACAAAAATTGAAATTTTCCTGAAAAGCATTCCTAGACACAAGCTGGAGTTGCCATCCCTTCAGTTGGATGGACACGTGCAAGGGCAAACAGCCCATTCAAAGTTGTGGTCGGGGGACTTGTAATAAACCAGCTAGTAAATAAAACTCACTGCCTTTGTGAACATGGTAGACATACCCACTGCAAAAGTATTTCTTATGTGTTTGTTTACTTATCTCTTAGGAGATGAGGCTTATCCTGAAGGGTGTTACTGATGTGTAACACTGCCCCTTGTCCAAGGACACACACAGGGCAGCACGCTTCCCTTCCTGGTTTTTGTTTCCTCTCTCTCCTCCCTCTCAGCCACTCCCTCTCCTGCTCTCCTCTCCTGCCCCGAGTCCCCAACTCTCCTCCTCCATTACCCTCTCCTCCACAGGGTCCCTTCCTGTGAGTTAGCACTCTGCCTCCACCTCAGATCATGGGAAACCAATAGCTCTGGAAATGGCCTGAGGGAGGGACAGGCTCACATTTCACTTGCCTGGAAATTTAGAATTACAAATTAATCTACAGGAAACAATTGCTTGAGCAATTTAAAACCCGTGCGAGCAACAGTCCACAGGGTCCCCTTCCCGTGGACTCTGGGGTACAGCCTTGGATGGGCTGAGGGCTGCCACTGTGCTACTTCATGCCCTCCCTCCCTGGGAACATTCTCCACTTAGCCTTTTAGAAGGGTTAAGGGGGGTAATTGAAAATGTTTCTAGCATTATGTTTCTAATACAGCTGCTACATAGCTACATTCCTTTTTGACTTGATAAAATTAGCAGCTATTTAACAGCCTTTTGGGTTGTTTTGACTGCACCATTTTCACTTAACTCCTAACTGTAAAAATGTCAACTATAGAATTCCTGTTTCCTAGTGGGAATGGAGTGGTTAGAGGGAGCTTAGCCTGGTTTATGCAAGTCCTGCTCTCATATGCACACGACTTCTGGTTCTCTAGAAATTACTACAGCATTTGAATTACTTCCTTCTATTCCTTCCTCACTTTCTCTCTATTTCTTTCACATCTGCTGAAAGTCTTTTGTCATTTGGAAAGACCTCAAATCCAATATATTTTATATCAAAGAAAACCCATTCTTGCTTCAGGCTAATCGACATTTTTATACACTTCTGGTTTATTCTCTTGGTTATATATCACCATATATATACATATATATGTATATGTATTGCATGTATATATGTAAATATGTGTGTGTGTGTATATATATATCAGCAACATTTCAAGAAGTGATATAAAATAGTGTTGTTATGTCAACAATAGTTTTTGTCCGTGTTGAGAACTTTCGACATTAGGAATCACAGTTTTCTCTCATCGTTTCCTCAGGGCCCTATTAGAAGGTAGGACCAGCTCTAGAGATACTTAATTCTAAATTGTATATGGTTAGATTTCTTGACAGAGTCAGCATTTTAGGTAATTTCTATACTAACTTTTTTCATAGTAGTATATTATTACTGTTATTACTCTTGGTAATGATTGATCTTTGTTGATAACACTATCATTCCACTAGAATTCTTTGTTTTTGTTTGTTTGTTTGTTTTTGAGATAGGATCTCACTCTGTCATCCAGGCTAGAGTGCCTTGGTGGCAGCCTAGCTGACTGCAACCTCCAACTCCTGGGTTCAAGCCATCTTCCTATATCAGCCTCCCTAGTGGCTGGGACTACAGGTACAAGCCACCACTCCCAGCTATTTTTTTTTTTTTAATTTTTGGTTGAGATGTTGTCTTGCTACATTGCTCAGGCTGGTCTGAAGCTTCCGGCCTCCTAAATTGCTAAGATTACAGGCGTTAGCCATTGCTCCCAGCCCCATTATAACTCCTAATTCAATACAGGGTTAAAAACAATTGACTATGATGTGGAAGGCACTATGCTAGATGTTATAGCTGGCAGATGAAGGAGACAGAGTCTAGGCCTTGGGGAGACATTACACATAATGTCTAACTGTGTGAAATATTCACTTATGTATTTGTTCAACCAAAATTTACTGAGGATCTGTGTTAATGATGCTGCACTTCACGCCATAAGAACACAAGTGGACTAGATACAGTTCTTGCCTTTAAGAAGCATGCCCTGTAGAAAGCATAGAAGAAAACAAATGACTAAGATCCTAAAAAGAATGTGGTAAATAGAGCCAAAGTGCAGCAGGAACATTGAGGAAGGAAACACAGTTTGCAACAGAAGGATCAAGGGTGTTGCCCTGCGACTAGAGGAACCAGGAGGAGGAAACAGCAGGGACCAGTGGGTGGGATGAAGGGAGAATATTCTGATCACAGCAAGAGCAAAGTGCTGGTGAAAAGCATCATGCTTGTCTAGGATAACATGAGGAGTTGTTGGGAGTGCTTGGGAGCCTAAGACATGCGGCAGGGGGAGTAGTGTGCTGGGATGAGAGGGGGAGCAGTTTGAAACTTTCCTCTAGCTAATGGGAAGTCATCAAGAACACCACAGCATGTTGTTCTAACCACTCAAATCTCCCACCAGAAATGTATTAAAAGTTGAAGAAGAGATTAAAAGAGTTGGGTCAATGTGATTTTGCAACTATTCCTCCATTTCCTTGCTAAAACCAGAGAATACCTAAACAAAAAGGAAGCAGAATGTCTTAGGTTAGTTATTATATAAACTATAAATTTTGGTATTAAGTTTCTCCTTTATGCCATAACCACGAATGTCTCCATGTCCTTCTCTGTCTCTTTTGTCTCCTTTCCACGGGCCAGTCCCTTCCCCTCTCTTCTTAGTGTCTTCCTGGCCTTCACATAACGAACTTTGGAAAACAGTTCTGAGGTTCTTAGATCCGAAGAGGTTTTTAGTTGGCTGGAAGTAAGATAACATCACTTAGCCTAAGTTCATTTCCACAAAACAACTATTCTTGGGTTTGGTTTAGCTCTTTAGCTCTGTGGTTCTAATCGTTCCTTCATCCTGGGAATTCTGACTTGCTGGTAAGGCGTACTGAACAGATGGGAAACTGACCTTTTCAAGTAACCTATATTAGTAGATGCCTCCGATAGAAAATTAATAGCTTGAATCTTATTTTCTAATGAAACTGGCAGCTTGCAGAACTTGTTAGTTAACTAGCCCCTTTAACAACTGACGCTTACCAGTGAATACAAGGAGTTTAGATTTAAGTTCAAAGTTGTATTTTAAAACAGCAGCACAATGCTTGCTGAAATGGCTAGCTTATCCTCAGTCATAAGGATAATTCCTCTTGAATCTCTCATTCAAAAATATTCTTTGTTTTCTTGCCTTGTTCTTTGTCTGCTTATTAATTCCTTGAAACACTTTCTTTCCATGGACAACTAACTGATATATGTAGTCTCTTCTGCCTGGGAAGCATATAAAACATAACATGACTTTTATACAGTATTTTTATTTATAAAATTGACCTTTGGCTTGAATGGACAGTTTTCCTCTTTATATTTGATGCATACACCTGGGAACACAATCAGAAGATTCTTATTGATTGTTCTGAAGCAATTTAGTTCTGGTCATGGTTGTACTGGATTTGTAATTATACTGAGGAGAGGTATTATTGACTGGGCCTGGTAATTACCACGCTGACATCAGATTCAGCTGGAGGTGAAACCAACCTACATTTCCACATTGGTGTTTCTGTTACAACAGATTGGCACCAATCCTTCCAATCTAGGGGTGAACAAATCATGATGTTATGTTTTAGTCACAGCAATTTATTTAACTATGCAGCTCATTTATTTTTGAGTATAAGCAACTTAAGATACTGATTTAAGAAAGATAAGTAATGAGAAAATTAATTATTGACCCATGCCATGTATTCATTTGGCTAGCAGAACAAATAAGTCACCTTTTATATCAAAACAATGCCTCTGGAAAGTTCTTATAAGTAGATGGATTACTGTTTCATGTATTTCATCAGATTAAATGTGGCTTATTAAATAGTGAATCTACTTTTAATATAAATTTGTATTTCTTAGATTATAGGAAATACACATTTATGTATAATCTCCTAGCAATAACAGTATGGTTATTCTTAGAAAACAAAACTTGTATGCACGCCAAACTCATGTATAATTGGTAGTATTGGGTAAATTTAATGGACCATGTATGGAAATAAAGGTTACGTACAATAAGCATTCTATTTTACTTAATACCAAGCCTGATGTTCAGAAAAAGTATGCTGGTGTAACAATACTTTGGGTCACCTGCAGAGAAACTTGGCTTAACTATAAACTGCTTTATATGCATACAAAAATTAGGAAATAAAAAATATATTGTTTACACCTGGCATATAATTAACAAAAATCTACAAGGAATTTGTTCAAAGTGACTTCCAACATGCATATTTGCTTTTATATTTTTCATAATATACATAATTTCCTAATTGAAATTAGTGTAACTAGAAATTCTTATAAGCACAGGAATATTTTAAATGTGACTCTTTTTGTTTAGAATGATGTCATTTCTCTATTAGCCATTGAAGCAATGGGCTCTCAGGTTTGATTTGTGTGAAAAAGCAAATCATTATGATTACAATTTGAAAGTTAAATGTTAAAGCAGTGTAAGTGACTTCTGCCTATGGGGAAAAAATAGCATAATTTTCAAAACCCAGGTTGTTTTGTTCTGCTCATTTTTTATTAACTTATCTTTAGACTCATATTTATATCAGAATATGGTTTATTTCAACAAACATTCAATTTATACTATGAAAGACTGATGCTTTTTTATTGTCTTATGGAATACAACAATGCCAGGATCAATATAATACTTTTAAAGGTATTATATTGTATTCATAAATTTCTGGACAGAACTTTTATGATTGTAAACTTTACATAGGATATTTCTATAATGAGAGATCCATCTAACAACTGAGAAATTCCTCTTAAAATTAGGGGACCTTAATCACATGACCTTTCTGATTTACTCGATCCAGCCACAAACACAGTGGTTTAGGAATAGGCCTATTATCAGGATAGCCTGACTTTCTCCAATCCCTCAGGCGCTCAGATTGAGAAATCTGCATTTACCACCTTCTGACCGTACAGTATTTTAGAATACTAATTTTAAGGAGCTGGACCAATTAGTCAGAGGTCAAGTTGGTTTCTATGATTTTAGTGGGGTCCAATTAACACGGGGAAGAGAAATACTCAGCTTTGGGGTCACAGGATGCACATAAATCTCTCCCTCATCTTTTTACCAAGGGCACCTTGGTGTCCTAAGGGTACTTTTTCAATACAACCCCTCACCGCCACTCAGACAAACCAGGCAAATCTGGACAGACATTGAAGGAATCTGTCCAGCTCAGTGTCCTGAAGGAGACGGAGCAAGAGCAAGCTTTGGCTGCCTTTGGCCTGCTAGGGAGGTATTGGGAGGGGACCCTGCCTCCACTGGCACCTGAACAGCTCCAGCAAGCAGAAGTTTTATCTAAAATATTCAGAAAACTTGGGCCAAGGAAAATGTTTGATTTAAATAGAGTCAATAAGAGACTCAGTTTCTCATTTTGCTTTGGTAGCTAGAGCTGAGTTGATCTGTTCAGGAAGAAAAAGAGCAAGTATAATGTATTTAAAAATCTAAAATATTTCCAGAGATTTACTATTTCCAAAGGGTCATGCACAGACATTGGACATAGAATATCCTTTTTTTTTTTTTTTTGTTTTTGTTTTGCAGTTTTTTGGCTGGGGCTGGGTTTGAACCGGCCACCTCTGGTATATGGGGCCGACGCCCTACTCCTTTGAGCCACAGGCACCGCCCAAACATAGAATATCTTATCTTTTTGCTGGACTCTAAACTCTTACCATTTAGGGATTATCACATTTTCAAAAAATCTATTGTACACCTAGCACACGGAGATCAACCCAGCTTTGGCTGTGAAATAGAATTATTTATCGAATAGTTACATTTACTAACGTTATCTTCTTTTGAGAGAATATTTGCGTCCTCATTTGTTTTCAGAGAAAATGCTGATTTTTCCCTTGTCATCCGGAATTACAAGTTAAGCAGAACAAAACAAAACAAAATGAAGGTGTGAAGGAAGTCAAAACAGCCAAGCGAATTAAAAAAAGAGAGAGAGAGAGATGATATTGAAGTCAGGACAAAAAGGTAATTTTAAAGAAAGCATAAAGCTGAAATGAAGCAATGATGGAAGTTGAGACTAATAATCTGTTCCTTCCTCACTGAATCTAGGTGCCTTTCACGCAGTCAAAAGATTGGGGTGTTCTTTTGTTTTGAATCTTTTAGTAAATAATGTCTTGGGCTAGCTCCCTGCCTTGTGACACATCCCTGATCATCAAAAGCATGAAACAGTCAATCAGCAGTCGGGGAACCAGAGAACAAAGAGAAATGCAAATGCAGAGATTTATAACCGACAATGCAAACCGCCTTGTAGGAAAAGGGTTGAGCTTCTACCAGGGCAATACAGAAGTATAGACAGGAAAACACCACCCCGCATATAAAGATGCCAGACAGAGAATTGGCTGTCAGGAAATATCAAGCATCTTAATGTGATTTTTTTGCCAGAGTTTTAGGGAATAATTAACTCTTAACATTTGCTAAATGGCGTTAGGATGTTTAATATGCTGTAATATGAGGTTGAAACAGATGAGACTTTTTTTTTCATCAATTAGGCGCCTGGAAAATTTTGAAACTTCTGGGGACAGACTCCCCCTGACCTGCCCCTCCAACACCTTGGTGTATCCCCCTGCGTGGGCTGAGTGGGCGGCGCGGCCGCGTTTTCCCGCGCTGTTCACAGGAGATGGGGCACAAAGGGCCACCATGGACCTGCGGTTGTTTGCTTGCCATGGTGAGTCACCGAGATCAGAACGGGCGGGCCTGCGGAATGCTGAACCGAACTGTTGCTCATGTCATTAAAAACTCAACTAGGCAGAAAGCTGGGAAGGAATGGAGCAGTTGACAAAGATAAAGCCGAGAGCTCCGTGGCTTATCCTTAATTAGGTGTTGGCGTCGGTTCTTGTCAAACAAGGGGAAGCAGAGCGCTGCAGCAGGCTGACGCAGACAGCCCTAGTCACAGTTGGAGAGAGGACAGAGTGCATTCAAGCTGGCATTGAAAGGGATTTAGATAAGTACTCGAGGTAACAAAAATCGAAAAAGGAGGATGATAGCAAGGGAAGCTTTAGATGAATTGCGACTGAGTGCACCTTTATTACAGCTTATCAGTCTCCAGACAGCTACAAAACCAACCTTCCTAGCGCATTTCTCTTCGTGCTTTCCTGGATTAAAGGTCAAAGTAACTCAAATTTATATGTTCTGTCGCGTTGGCGCCTCACGTATATGCACCACATATCCCAGGGATTTGGTATCCCGGCATGAAGCTTGTGCTTCGTGAATGAAAAAAAAGCCTTGCTTCATTGAAAAGATTCCGATTATCTAAAATAATTATCTCGTGGGAAGAGGTTGCGAATAATGCCATATTAAAAGATTACAAAAATGCTACTGGCATAAATACACACGTGGCGATGTGCCAGCTCTAATTGCGCTTGTCCATAATTATACTTATATTTTGCATCTATCTGACATGTTCAAAAAGCTAATATCCTGGTTTATTAGAACACTGTCTATATGTATTCTCAACATACACAAAAGCTGTGTTTTCATAATATGTATAAGCACTTCAGACGGTAAGCTGTGCACATTGCAGCTAGCAGATGGTAGCTCTTATCACAGATAAAAGCACATATATATGTTTCTGTAACTACACCCTCAGAGAGAACGGATAAGAGAAGAATTCTCTCCACATCACAGCTTACATTACCCATCTACTTAGGCGGCAAACAGCATATGTTTTACTGCTGTGGAAAGGCAATCCTGGAGAGGAGAATATGATTAAAATAAACTTAGACATAACCTGATGAATAAATAGAAAAAAAGTGTTAATTAAAAGTTAATTGTGTGTGAGAGAGAGAGAGGGAGAGAGGAGAGGAAGACTCACTACATTCAGAAAATTAGACAAGGAAGAGTCCAGCTCGCAGGGCTGCAAAACAAAATGCAGGATTCCCAGTTATATTAACTTTTGGATAGGCAATGAATAAATTTTTAGGGTCAGTATGTTCCAAATTTTGCACATCCCATGTCATATTTGGAATAGTCATGTACTGAAATATCATGAGCTGTTTATCCCAAACTCAAACTTAAATTGGAGTCCCACCCACATACACACACGATTCATTTTTCTTGCTAAATTTGGGCACCATAGTTTTCATCTGCTATTGTTATTAAAGTTTTTAACCAGTGCTCCCAGAGTTGCAAGTGAAAAGAGCTGTCAACAGGCAAATGCATTGAGGAAGAATATGATTCAAGGTTCTTTCTGAGCATACAAAGCCAGCAAGGGTTTTAAGCATTATCTGAAAGATGCAATCAATAATAGAGCCAGTATGCATCATTTAGGAAATAGATTTCTTCCCTTCTCGGTTTTAAAGTGTGGTTTGGAACTCTGGATAATTGTTGCACTTTGGCTATTAGAGCTTAGCTTTTTCTTTCACCACCTCCCCCACCCCTCCTGGATTTTTGGATTTGGTTTATTATTTCAGACTAAGATCTATTTGCACTCATAAAATAGGAGACAGGCTTTAAACACTCCACATGTACACATTTGTATTCTTAGGGTGAGATCGGCATTCAACTGGAAGGTTAAATGGAGTTCAGATAATTTCCTTTTTCATTCTTTGCTCTGGCTTTTGTCTCTTGTCTTCCAGCAAAAATGAATAAAGATGTCTCTACTTTACACCTGAAGATTCAATTACTTTTCAAATGCTGGGTAAACATCTGCAGATGAACGATCTTAACCAAGGTATTTGGATTCTGCACAAACTAACTTATGTGACACTTTTTGTTTTCTCTCTCCAAGAGCAGAGAATAGATCCAAGCCTGCTTTCCCAGCCAGCGCTTCCCCTGCCACTAGCGCTGCACTTTTGGCTGGCAGCCAACCAATCTCTGTAGCCCAGTGAAACTCTGATTCCATCTGCTCCAGCAGTGCAATATATTCCACTTCAGGTCAAAAGCGGGGAGCCCGCAGTATTAACATTACACTAATCTGTAAAGACATTTTCACTGGGCTAGATAGGCTAATGTTACACAGGCTTTCAGAGCTTCAAGGGTAAGGAGCAACAGTGATTGTCAGAGGAAGATGCAGTAGGCAGTGGATTCATGCCGAGAATATTCCAAGATAGGCTAGATGGATGGTTCTAAGGAATGAGGGAAGAAAGAAATCATCTTTTAAAAAAGACAAGTCATTTGCTATCTTGTTAAACAGTTACTTCAAACCCAGTTTGGGGTCATTTATTTAGCAACTATAAACTCTATCATTCTTTTTTATTTTTTTTCCTGTTTGCTCCTGGGTTTTCAAAATGTAAGCATACGCACTTACGCACGCACGCACATACACACAGCCTCAAAGCCTACTAAAAAATGAATGAAAACTACAGTCGCCGCTAAAAAACCTAGTTGGAAATAGATTTAGTATAACCTTCGTGTTATAATCTGAGAACTATCCCAAGGCTCTTAAAAGCTTGCAAGAGGAGAAGTGAGCTTGTGCCAATGCCTCCTGCCAGCCTCTCCCCCCTCCCTACTCCACCCCTGCTACCTCTTTTTGCTTTTTTGTTCTTTGCAGAAAACATGCTCTGTTTGGGGATACGCAGCTCTGTAATCAATTCCTCTTTAAACATAACCTACCAAGGACTTTATTATAGGCCCTCTATGGAAAATGTACTGAAGGGAAATACTCTGAAAGCAGATTGATGTATACAATGGAAATTTAATACCAGTAACAAAAAGGGTCTTTTTCATTTCCCTAGTTCTATGGTTGGGGGGTGGGGAAGGTAGCTTAAGATTCATGCCTTCAGGCACATCAGAAACCATTAAGAACTACATTTCAGGAAATTGTAATGTATAAAAATTCAATTTAGACTGCTTGATTTTCTTTCAGTAGAAGAGGAAAAATGTTTGGCTGGAAATGAACTGTTTGAAAATCCCCACAATTAGGAAGTATACAGTTATGTTCTTGCTATAATTTGAAGTTATGCACAGTTGATGTGAAAAATTACTTTTGTGCTAGAATAATAGATTTCCCGCTAGATGGAAATATGCTATCTCTATAATCTAAAAAGTAGCAAAACCTACACATAATCTCAATTTTCTTTCATGATTAAGTAAGTGAAAACCTAGGGTTATTTATTTTAGATTTTTTACTTACCTTTTTTTAAACTTAAATATGAAAGTTGTTTGGAAATTGGTAGAGCCATTACCATTTTCAGTCTCAGAAAATAATAAAAGAAATTTGGCAAGCATTTTTATTGTACAGGCTTAACACTTATTGCCTCTCTATATTACTTGTCATAAAAATGTGGTCATAAAATGAACTAAACTCTCATGGAACTGAAGACCCCCTCCCCCCCTTTCTTTTGCACAGTTTCCTATTTAAATGGAAAATTCACGCAGGGCCCAGATTAATGAATATGCATGAGAGAGGGAGGCTTCATGCATTGATATACATATGATTTCTCTTCTACAAAGAACTGTTTGGAAGACTTGTTATCTGACCAGGAAAGCCTGTAGTAAGTTGAGATAAAGGAGCCTGACTCCAATCCCCTCAGCCTTTGCAATTGCTTTATATTCTAATCACTGTGCTAAGCATCTGTCCCCAGCAGGCAGCTTGTTCAATCTAGCAGATAACGAATGCAGCCCGATGGTGGCTGCGCTGGCCCTTCCCCACGCGCACGAGAGAAGCTAGCGTTCCATTCCTCTGATTACACAGGCAGCAGGAAAGCGCTCTCAGAGCTGTAATTGCCTCCGTTATGAAACATCTTCACCTGTTAGCCGAAGCTAAGTTGAATCACAACAGAAATTATTAACAGTGGCTGTTTTCAAGCCGGCTTAATTTGAGCTGCTGCTGCTGCTCACTTAACACAGATGAATAGGTGTGCAGGGCGAGCGTCTAAGCGGAGATGACACCCCAATGAATATTTGCTCCCAGCCCTGCAGCGGAGAGCTGGCTTGCACAACAGCAGAGAATTGTTAAAAGGCTTAGGGGGGATGGGACATTGGATGGGACTAACTGCTGCGGGCACCTCTGTGCTCCTGAGAACTTCCTGCCTAACGGTCACATCTGAAGCTAAATCATTTTTTCAATTAGTTTCCACAAATGTTGGCAAACACAAACTCTTTTTTGGGGGGGGGTGCACAATGGTGCGAGGAACACTACCCTGCTTCAAATGTGGCCAGAAATATTCTTTTTTCAGAGAGCTGAACAGGCATTAAAATTTAATGGTCTGCTTTCATTTTCTCTGCAGTGTGCTTCAAGATGATTATAAATTACAGCATTCTGCTTACTTTTGACAGAATAAGTCATGTATCAGCATTTGATTTAGAAGCAATGTGTGCTTGACATATGAAACGCATCTTGCAGATGTGATTTATCACAGGGCTTTTTTTTGTTGTTGTTTCAGAAGAAAATAGCTGCACAGGAGGGTCACCATTGCGACAGTGACAGACATCCTCATGGTAGCAAGATAGCTGTGGCTTCAGAGGGTTGACTCTTAAAAGTCTGAAAACTGAATATATCTTTAGTTTTTGGATTAAGCAATCTGTTTGTCCTTCAAAGCTTGATCTTCCCAAAGATCTCACTTTTTTTTTTTTCTTATAACTTTGCTTGGAAAAGATGAGCAAGGCATTACTAGATATGGGGATCATTTGCCAAAGTTGGATGGGGATGTCACAGAGCAAGACATCTCTTGTCGTGCCACGGCAATTTGTAAAGCTGCTGGTTTATAGGGGCTCTGATGCGATGTGAATTACCCAGGAGAGAGGTTGAGGCAGATGGAGGATTTGTTAGTTTATAAATATATACATTTACATAAACTAACAAATATAAACAGTTTATATACATATATAATATATATAACAGTTTATACATATATATGTTTTTGGGTAAACTACAGCTGATGGGATAAAGGGGATTTGTCATTTGAATGGGTATAGGCCCAACCAGAGGGATAAGCCATAATGGCAGTGCCCAATTCCTCTATCAGCTGGTATATTCCTTTGCCCCTGAGGTTATATCTATTGATGAACTGAGCTACAGCATAGCCAGTCCATTTATTTTAGTATTTCTTTACCAACACCTCTGCTGTCTGTCCCCAAAATAATGGTGCAGGGATCCATACTGACCATTAAATGGTTTAACCAAAATAAGCAACTGGGCCATGTTTTATTTATTAAGTCTGACTAATAACTATAACAGAGCTGCAGAAATCCTACATATTATTTCAAAGTCATACTTCGTGGTATTGGATAAAACTTGGAAATGCATTCCCCTTCTTTGTCTGCTACTCCATAAAACCAAAAGTATGCGTCATCTCACCTCCTGTGTGCAGCTTTATCAGCAACTCCAGTTAATAATGGCCTTTTCTGGCTCGGCGCCTGTGGCTCAACGGGCTAAGGCGCCAGCCACATACACCTGAGCTGGCAGGTTCGAATCCAACCAGGGCCTGCCAAACAATAATGACGGCTGCAACCAAAAAATGGCTGGGCGTTGTGGCAGGCGCCTGTAGTCCCAGCTACTTGGGAGGCGGAGGCAGGAGACTCGCTTGAACCCAGGAATTGGAGGTTGCTGTGAGCTGTGATGCCACGGCACTCCATCCAGGGTGACAGCTTGAGGCTCTGTCTCAAAAAAAAAAAAAAAAAATGGCCTTTTCTATTCCGATACTTGTGACATTGTACTGTAATTATCTGTGGTCTTTCTCTCCCCTACCCCCATTATCTTTGAAGGTCTAACTCTTAATCATCTTCTTCCCCTCAATCCTTGTATTGTAGCCTGGCACAAAATAGGTCCTTAGTAACATGTTAGGGCGAATTAATGTTGAATGATGAATGTAAAAATGAATAATTATATCCAGCCAAAGGAAGAAGTGAGGGTGTGTACCCAGGCTGGTCGTAGTCACTTGTATCTGTTTCTCCTTTTCATATGGAAAAATAAATCTCAGTTTGTAGCTGAGCACAGGGCTTCCTGGAATAATGACTTTATTTCCCAGCTTGGCCTACAGTTAGGTATGACTACATATTATTTCAAAAATCATACTTTGTAGTACAGGGCATAACTTGTACCTTGCAACCACAGGCATTGAAGCTAGTGCCTGCCTCCTTTAGGAATAGAGTCCTGTGTGATGGAGCAGACCTGGTTCATATGGCCAATGGGATATAGGTGGAAATGGTCCAGTAATTCAGCCAGCCCTCTTGATCATGACTGGAAAGCATCTGTAATGCCGGGAGCTCAGCGGTCCTTTTGTACTCCAGGGTGCACTTGGGACTGAAACCCCTATACAGTAGAACAACAAGTGAAAAGGAATTAGGGGCTCTGGTACCACAGAAAACACGCCAGTCCTGGCCTGATTACTTCCAGGTTTTTTGAATGTGACAAAGAGAAAACAAAAGCAAAGGAAAAACCCAACCTCGTACAGTGTGGGAGTTGAAATCCTTACTATGGTTTACCAGTAGGATCAGCTAAAGAATTTGTAGGGTTTGGTACAAAATGAAAATAAGGAGTCCTTTGTTCAAAAAATTATTAACATTTCCAAGTCAGTGACCACAGAAATTAAGGCAAGTACAAGGTCCTTTTGAGCATAGAACCCTGTGTGATGGAACTGACCTTGCTTACAAGGCCTGGTATTATCTGACTCCTGCCAAAACTTCTTTCAATTCACTTTGTACCAAACTGGTCATCACCTATTAGTCACAGCAGCCTTCTTTCTGTTTCCTGGACATACGACCTCCTTCCTGCCTTAGGACTTTAGTGCTTGGCTTTTCCAAGCTGGGGACACAGTGTGACAGGTCACTGAAGGACTCCTGATTCTCATGCTATCTTCTTTTCTTTCTTCTTTATGAAACAGCAGCCAAGGGTACCTCTTTAGAAAAGTCCTTTTAGCACTTCTTCACCTGGTATTACAATGCCTTCTTGTTTTTTTTTCTGCAGCACACCTATGCCGATTTCTCATTATATTGCTTCCTTTTTGAAACTACCTCACTCGTCTAACTAGAATGTAGGCTTCCTGAGGGTGTGTGCCCTTTGTGTTTTATTTACTCACTGATTCATTATTCTTATAGCATATTGCTTACTTAGGACACAGTAGGGGCTCACTGAATATTTGAAATATGCTAAATGAAGACAACTTCAAGCACATGGGCATCCACATGGATTATTTATGTTCAAGGGTAGATTTCTTAACATTTTAAAACCATTTGGCCTGATTTTACCAATTTATCCTATGATTACTTGCTTCACTATATTTGGTTATATGGAAGTGGCCATGCAAAGGTAGAGCTTATTTGTCTGAAGATTTCCCTAACTTGTCAAAAATGTGAAAAAGGAGGGATTTCCTCTCTGCTGGACATCTGCTTGTATTGAAATTTACACACACACACACACACACACACACACTCTGAGAATCACAGCTACTGACTCCCTCCTCCTAAAGCTTATTGACAACATACCTACCTTTAGTATTCCTTATTTTTGTTAACATAACTTCATTATTCCAGAAGAACATTGCCTAGACACATAACTTGATTGCTCATTACCAGGACTTCCTGAACTACCCATCAACCCTTCAGCGGGAAGCATTAACAGAGAGCTCTCCCCCCAGATTCTTTGGATCCTTCACCTCACTTCTGGTCCACCAGCCCTAGCCTGCCATCCCACGATCTTTTCCCAGTCCTCATCAACTTCCTATGTTGGGTGAACCACCTTGCAGTGCAATTCTCAATACATTCTGACAGTCTTCAGGGGACTCCGGAAGATAAGGTGATAAGCTCCATTTCTGTGGTTGGCAATAACCTCAGTGTGGGCTTCTCAACAGGGTGCAGTGCTGATATTTGGGAAGCCAACATTCAACAAATGCCCAGGCATATCCAGGTCAAAGGTTTAGATAAATGGTGATGCGTAATGATCACCATGTGAATCAGGGAGTATACAGAGTGTATTTCTAAGCTCAGTAACATACGTGGTTACTGAGCACTTGCTATGTACTCGTCCAAACTGGGATGTGCTGTAAGCGTAAGATATGTCCTTAATTCAATAACTTAGTATGATAGAAGAAAGTAAAATATCTAATTACTACTTTTTATATTGATCATATGCTGAAATGAATTATTTTGGCTAGAATATAAATATCTCATATGTAATTTTTGGATGTCATATATAATGAAATAAATACAATATGTTATATGTAACATATTATTCAAATTAACTTTATCTGTTTCTTTGCACTTTAAAAATATGACCTTGGCCGGGTGCAGTGGCTCACGCCTATAATCCTAGCACTCTAGGAGGCCAAGGCAGTTAGATTACTTGAGCAAGAGCAAGACCAGCCTGAGCAAGAGCAAGACCCTGTTTCTAAAACTAGCCAGGCATGTGGTAGGCACCTGTAGTCCTAGCTACTTGGGAGGCTAAGTCAAGAGGATCACTTGAACCCAAGAGTTTGAGGTTGCTATGAGCTATGATACCACAGCACTCTACTGAGGTTGACAAAGACAGACTCTGTCTCAAAAAGAAAAGAAAAAATGTGACCTCTAAAATTTTTGAACTAACCTATGTGGCTGCCTTATATTTGTATTGAACAACATCACTCTCTCTAGTTAAAAAAGACAAAAAGAAAGACAAAACCCCAAACCTTGAAAAACTGCATTGCCAAAAGAGAGGAGAGGATATAAATATTTTTCTCTTGTAATGTCTTACTTCTCTAACCTTACATATTTAATTAAAGATCCTTACTAGCATAACCATAGACCCTATCTTCAATGTGTAAAATATCCTTGGTAAGTGGTGCTCTTAGTATACGGGAGAGAATGAAAGGGAATTACCCGTAAAAGTTAAGAAGCATTTCCAACTCATTTTGCTCATGAATTAACTTTTAGAGAAAATTCTTCCACAGTTGGCTTAGCAAAAGACATTTCAATGAATGGAGAAAGCAGGGAAGCCCGAGTGTTATTCTGAGTTTGTAGTAAATGGCTAGGCAGATCTGAGACTGCAAAGTGTAATTCAGTTGTAGTGAGAGGCAGATGTAATGTGTCATTTTTCTCTACAAGTGGCTCTTTTTTACTGGAGAATGATGGCTGGCTGATGCCTACATCGTGTTCTACACAGAAAATATGCACATCTTCCTCCTGTTGTATTGTTTGCTTAGAAAGACTCTAACCCAGTTGGGTTAGAATATTAGAGGTAGTGTACCGTTTCTTCTCGAAAGACACTTTGGATGAAAATAAAACAGAGATGAGACAATCTTAGGGCATTGACTGAAGTCAAAAACAGGAACAAGGCAAGGGCTGGCACAAAGTTCCCTGACCCAAAGTGAAAAAAGAGAGAGAGACTTGTTAGAACAAGAAGTGAGAACATAAAATGTCTGCATGCCCGGGAGGGGGCAATTTTATTTTTCACCATTGAGGACAAGAAATCTCTGCTTTATTGCAATGTAAGACCCAAAAGTAAAACTGGATCGCTTCCTGGGAAGACCCTTGAGATGCTATTTTTTCTCTGCCCTTTGTGAGGTGTGTCCTTCTTAGAAGTCCCTGTTCTCTGAAGTTTGTTCAGATGATTGTCACGTTTGATGGATGTTGCTGCTGTTTAAGTTCTCATACATTGCCAGTATAGTGTTAACCATTACAATGTTAGCAATTCAAAAATGCATCTTTATTTATAAGTTTCTCCCATGAAACATATCCCTCATGTTTTAAGCTGGTAAATAGAAAATGTTACAGTAGCTTTGAACTTTGACTCTTTAACTACACTGCTTCAGCAGCAGAGTAATTCTTTCCTTGATGAAACTTCAGAAGTACGGCTTTCTTGGCATAAGGAATCAAGAAAAGAATGTGTTACTATCATTGTAAGAATACGATTTCCCTGATTATTTTCAAAGAACCATTGGGAATCATTCAGAATGACAAGTTTCCTTGGTGACTAAAAACATTTAGAACAGAAAGTTGGGAAGAAACTGAAATGCAAATTAGACCTGGAATAACGATTACTTAGATACCATGACATGAATCTCCAGAGTTGGCCCTTGTCATAAAAGATGAATAGCTCTTCCTTCCTGATTCTGATGGTTTTGCTAAAAAGATCAATTATATATAGTCACCCCGGACCTGAGCTTCCAATATGTATCTCTCTCCAGGGATCCAGTTTCTGGGGTGTAAAAATTATGTGTAAAAGCAGAGGTGCCTGGGTGTATTTCAAGGGAGGGGAGACTAATACTAAGTGATATCAGAACCCAAATGACTATCTTCATTGAAACATACATTTCAAAACCTATCACTGTAAGTGATGGTGGAATTTATAAATTCTTCTTCCTTGCTGTCTGCTTAATCTCTAGTCTAAATTACTATTTTTGAGCTTTTTTTTCGAAAGGTAGAAATATAAAAAGGCATGTCCATTTGTGCTACATTTATATTTTATCTCTGTGTCTTCCTGCTATCTGAGAATCTTGATTTCTTTTTGAATTTCAGGAGAGATCGAGACCTCAGATGGTGGTGAAGGGAAAAAATGTCAATCAAAATCTGAATATTAATCCCATTCATTATTAATTAGTTTTCATCAATGAACTCACTCTAGGCTTTATCTGTAAAGAATAATTTAACTGCAAGTGATAGAAAACGCGATCAAAATGGGTGTAAGCACAACAGGAATTTATTGGGTTGGGTAACTGAAAGGCTCTTTTTGTCTCAGCAGGTGACATTTGATACAGCAGCTCAAAAGTTGTCACAGGACTTTACACAGTCCCTCCAGACTGTGGAATTGCTACTTAGTTTGAGGACCACATGTTTCTATCTCTCTTTTCAAGGAGGGGAAATGCACCTTAGAATGGTTCCTCAGGAAAATTAATCTTTGTCCCAGTGTTACCGCAGAACTCGTGTTTCTCAAAAATTCTAGTGGAAGTCCTATCTTGGAAGTGACTGCATTTGGAGACAGGGTCTTTAAAAGGTAATTAAGTTAAAAGGAAGTTATTAGAGAGGACCCCGACCCAACATGATTGATGTTCTTTTAAAAAGAGGATCGTAAGGCATAGAACCTCATGGAGGAGGTGGTCACCAATGGGCAAGGAGAGAGGCCTCCAGAAAGCCCCCAACCCTGCCTATACCTTTTCCTCAGACTGCTAGCTTCTGGAACACTGAGATAATGAATTTCTGTTGTTTAAGCCGCCTAGTCTGTGGTACTTTGCTACGGCAGCCTAACAGATGAATACATCAGCATTCCCAGCTGATGGGAAAAAGCTCAGAAAGTCACTTTGATAGGACTTGTTCAGATCGTGCCACCCCGAGTCCTGGGACCAGCAGCGCTGAATGACTGAGCAACTGGTGTAGGGATCATGGTGAAACTTGCCTCTTTTCCTTCAGTTGGTTCTCTGAAAGACCAATGCACAATTACAGCAGATTAATAAGAGAACGATTTATTTCCAAATACCACGCGCATGGGGGGAACAACAAGAATGATTACCCAATGTCTCAGTCATGGTCAGAGACCCCTTTAGAAGCCTTTCTGAAGGGTGGGGGAGAACATGGGTGCGGCAAGGGGTTGTTTGCTAGAGAAGATGAATCAATGTAGGGAACGATTGACTTTTAAGTTAACCTGAGAGACAGGTGTTTTGTTTGAAATGTTTTGGGCCGGGTCTGCTGGCCTTCAGGGCAGGAGAGGAAGTCAGTTGCCCCCATCAGGTCAGACTGGTTTTACGCAGATGGAGGGAGCCCCTTCCAATGCTTTCTGATTGTGAATGGCATTTAATTCAAAATATTCTTGATGTTAAGTAGTCATATTTGGAGGTAAAATTTCTTCAGCTCCTTCACTGGTGTTAGTGACTCTGGGCTTGACCCTGAATGCAGGGACTAGGAGAGGTTCATCTCCCCCTGAACAACAGGCTGAGACTCAGGAGGGGCTTCTCCTGAAGGAAGTCTATGGGAATAGATGAGGCTTATGAGTATCCACAACATATAAAACGCTGAGAATGCAGCTCCCAGCGCGATGTCCCATTAGAAGTCCAGACAGATATGATAACAGTTATCAAGATTCTCCCAGGGGCAGCAGAGGTCTCTTCCCTGAGTGACATTGGCTAACTCCCCTGAGTGGCATTTCTGCTTTTAAAACTAGAAGTATTTTCAATTAAATCTATCCTCTAATATAAGTCTTCCTTGAATCACATTTGTCTTTAATGTCGGTGTTCTGAGCCTTCCATGAATAGCCTGTATAGCTGAGGACTGACAGTAAACCATGACTCAGTAAATTGCTGACAGTAAACCATGACTGACTCAGCAAATTGCTGTGTGAGGAAACGGAGATCACATATCACCCACCAGATAGCAAACAACTCACTACAGCTCCTTCATGAGGGGCAGCTGGGCCTCTGCTCCATGCTGACTTCCTCATGCCCTTCGGCAGCACTTCTGCTTTGGGGTCCTGTTTGCCCTAATCCTGTTTATCTGGGATTCCCCGATATCCAGGTGGTGGCCTCCCTCCCTCCTCAGACTCCTGTTCAAATACCACAGCACTCTGCCTCGCCCTTCCGCACTTCATCTTCCTCCACGGTACTTATTGCTCTGACCCCGACATTTTCTGCTTCCCTTTACCCTCTTTGAGGGAGAAAACTTGACTTCCTGCTGTACTCTTTATTATGTAAAACAGTGCCTGGAAAACAGAAATCACATGACCAACTTTTATGGAATGAATGCCTTTCTTTTTCCACTGAGATTTCTTTCCAGCTGCCAATCAGTCATTCCTGTCCTCCTATTGACTCCCCTCAATGTAAATAAGCACACGCATACATGTGCATGTAGAGACATGTATGTGTACATATATGTGTGTTCACAGACACACACACACACACACACACGCGCATTTTCAATGACAGGGTTCCAGGTCTGTGCTGACTCCTGTTGCACCTGCTATCGGCAGGGAGCAAAGCCAGGTGATCTCTCCAGGCCTCCTCCAAATCTGTCACGCAGGCCCCAGCCAAGCTCTGGAGCCCTGTGTGAGTGGCATAGACACAGGAATCCAATGTTCTCATGTCTTCTTCAGTTACTGATCAAAGGCAAGTCATAGCAATCACATTACCATATTGTGGGTTATGTTTATTTCCGGCAGAATGTTTGTCATTCTGAGATTTTTTTTTACTCGTTGAATGCATTTGCTTTTCTGAACCTTTTGAAAACATGTAGTACATTTTCCCTTGTCTTTTGTAGGAAGGACCCAGTTTTTCCTTACATGGCCTGTGTGTCTTACACAATCTGACCCCTGTCTGTCTCATCCGTTCTATCACCTGCCACTTCTCCCCTATGCTGTTTTTTGTTTTTTTTTTTTTTTTTGATGCGCCATCCTTGCTGGCTTCTTTCTTCTTCACACGTACTGAGCACCTTCTACCTCCTCAGACTAGGTCAGAGGAGGTGAGGCTGATCATTTATTTTTGCATTTGTACTTAAGGTCCAAATTCTTGAGCTGCCTCACACCTCTAAGACAGGATAAAGGGCTGATGCAGAATTAACTTCGTGCAACTCATCTGGGGCTCATTAAACAAAGGAGGAAGAAGAAAAACTGATGAATTCTGTGACGTTCTTTTGGTCCTCAGGCCAGTATGCATCCTGTATGAGTAAAGGAGCCGGACAATTTGAATAAGCATGCAGAATGTACAGCATGGCTAACTGAGTTTTTTGGAAATTGGACTGTCTAGACTTCCTGGTATTATACCACTGCAAATGGCCACTGTCATATAAGAATAAAGCCACCATTAGAGTTACTAATATCCATAAGGGTTCTGTTTCACAGTTTTTGGATTTCCAAGGTGGCTCAGCACTCTGCTGTATCCACTTACTTGGTGGCCCAGATTGGGGTGGTGCATTCTGTGTTGGCAGGGGAATGAGGGGCATCAGCACAAGAGACTCCTCAGGGGCTCTGGCCTTCCTCTCTGTCAAGTTCATGCTCGCTGGAGCATTCCCCTCTGCTGTTACCCCTTCTGCTGTCTTCTAAACTCCATGAAGACTGTGATACTGCTTATCTTATTTACAACTCATCTCCAGTGGCTAATGTAACACTTTATACAATTACCTTTTTGTGTTTTTTTTCTTATATTGGCCATTTTGTAACAGAGAGGCATCTTATCTCATTGCCAAGTTTAGATAAGGTATTCTAGGAATCATTGATTTCATCCATAGGATATGGATTTTACTTTATTTTTTTTTTTTTGTTTTTTAATTTATTTTTGAGACAAAGTCCCACATTGTTACCCAAGCTAGACTGAATGCCTTGGCATCAGCTTAGCTCACCAAAACCTCACACTCCTGGGCTCAAGTGATTTTCCTGCCTCAGGAGTGCCTGCCACAGCACCTGGCTAATTTTTCTATTTTTAGTAGAGATGGAGTCTCACCCTTGCTCAGGCTGGTCTCAGATTCCTGAGCTCAAGGGATCCTCCTGTCTCAGCCTGTCAGAGTGCTGAGATTTAGGCATGAACCACTGTACCTGGCCCTGTACCTGGTTAAGGTTTTATTAACCTTTTGGATTGTCTTCTCATTTTCCTGTTTTACCCTTTTCTTAATTTTGTATGTACCTTCAATGCTCTATCCTAGTTGGGGCCTTAATTTTTTATGTTTATTAAAACTTAATTCCAATAAAGGATTCATTATAAAACAAACCCACAATGCCCCTCCTCCAAAACGATCCTTATACATCATAGCCATATAATACTTATTTCTTAAATTATTGAGTGAATCTTATATAGGAGTTAAATTTATACAATGAATGAAATTGATAACAGAGAGACAATTTCACACAAGGCTTCATAAGGTTTATGTACCTGCAAGGCATCTTTAATCACTGAAGTCAGATAATCTTGGTAGAAGTCACAGTAGATATGTAAATGTTTTCATTTGGAATGAACCACTGCTATAATATTAATAACACTGGAAATGGTAGAAAGGTGAAGGAACAGCTATTTACATAGCATATATCATTTGCTGTCACTTTAATAAAAATGTTCCTGCTTGTTATGGGCCAGGTATTAATCTAGGTATTGTTATAATCTGATGTTCCTAGTAGGACCCCAAGGCTCATTAAGGTTAAAGACTTTGACCAAGTTCACATGGCTGAATAGGTGCTTAAGTTGGGGTTTAAGAAAACTGTATCTAGTTTAATGGCAATGGCTATTTTGATATTTCCTACAGCCTGAGATAACTGATTTGTCCATCCCACTGTCTGTGCTTGGATCCATAAACCCTGGAGAGCAGCTCACAGGGTAAAACAGAAGGCCTGGTGACCTAAAATCTCAGAAAGGCTGAAGTAGCCAGAGCAGGGGATGTTTTGGGCTGTTAGGCTTACCTTAGTTGCAAGGGAGGAGAGAAAAACATAAGAGAAGTCAGGGGGATTTTGGGAGCAGCTCATCTCACCAAGAA
Organism: Perodicticus potto; assembly: GCA_963574655.1. Lineage (NCBI taxonomy): Eukaryota > Metazoa > Chordata > Mammalia > Primates > Lorisidae > Perodicticus > Perodicticus potto. Next base: position 26,477 of record CAUYRH010013712.1, read on the forward strand.
CATCTATTCTCTGAGAGCACCTGGGTAAGAGAACAGCTTCGGAAGCTTTCAGCTTGACCTGGGTTAGAGAGGATAATAAGCAAGCCCTACACTGACATGTCCAACAATGTGCTGGCTTTCTCAGTTAACCAACTTCTTGAATTTTCTCCCCTTCCTTCCTCCTTCCCTCTCTTCCTTCCATCTTTCTCTCTACCTTTCTTACTGGGATTAGGTTTTATTTCTGATCTAATTGTAATAGCTCTGAGACCAGCTGTTCCAAGAACCCCGTGAAGAAAACCTGCACTTTGGTTTAGGTACTTGGAACATGGGCTGTAAAAGATTACAATTTTATCAGCTTCGCTAGACAGCCTTCTGCTCATCTTTCCCTCCTGTACCCCTTTCCCAACCAAAAAAGTTAAATATGATTCAAAAGCAGGATCAAAGCCATGGAGTAATGATCAGTCTTCACTTCTGATAAACAAAACAAATGAAGCTTTTGTGAATTAAGAGGTTAGGAGACGTGGAGGCCTGGAGGTATGCAAGAAACAAACTGAGGTGAGTTCTGAGATGGGCTAAGGGAATTGGGACTGGTGGCTCAACTGAACCAACTTAGGCTTTGATGTTCTCATGCATTCATTCATGTCTCACATACATAATAAAGGAAGGAAAATGGACATTCAAGAAAGAGGTAGAGATGGGGGGTGTAATCACCTGAGAGATAAAAGGGAAAATAGAGTGGTAGTTTGTGAAGGATAATGCGTGTTTTGAGTTTGTTTGTAGGTGGTCTGAGGACAACAAATAAGCAGACAGACTGAAGGTCCAGGAGTAAATAATGAAATAACTCCCAGAATGTGTGTGATGATTGACAGAAGATGCTCTTATCTGTCCAACTGTTTTAGGAGCTCTTCCTCCAGAAGACCCAAGGTGTGTTGCTCATTGAATCACCTATGATACTGATCAATCTCACATATAGTCATTGACTGTTTATAGAATGTTTGTCATAGAATACTCTTTCAATAGGTTTACCTTGTATTGAGATTTTGAGGTACAAAGCTGAATAAAATTCTGTATCGCCAATTCCCTAATATTATAATAAAAGTGACAAGTATATAAATAGATCTTTACAAACGTCTAATGCAATGATCACACATTCACTGGGTAGTATAGCTACCCTAAGGAGGGAATACCGACCAGTGGTGGTATGTGAAGGAATGAATGTGAGTAGGAGGCTCAAAGCTTAAGCTTGTTCAATTGAGCCACCCATCCCAGTTGCCTTAACTCTAAGGATTTTAATACACGTGTTAATATCACAATAGGAGTCCTGGAAGCAATGGTGTGTGAGGTGAGCAAATTTTAAAATTTTATAACATATTTTAAAAATTAACATGTGTATAACACATTTGTTATAGAAAATATTTTTAAAAGAAATTAAAATTACCTTTTATCTGAAATACAGCATCACCAAAGGAAAGACTCCTGAACTAAAGCCAAACTTTAATTCTTAGGCATGCCTTTGACTTTGACTCTGGACAAGTTTTATCACTTCTCTGGGTATCAGTTTCCTCAGGTGAAAAATGAAGAGGTTGGCCTCTATGCTGCTTTCTTCCATGAGAGTCTCTGAGTCTCTGAATCTAAGTACAAATTAATGTGGCTCTGAGAACATAAGTGATTTCTAATTGCTAAAGTGTGACAATTTAAAATAAGACCATTTTGGTCTCTGTAATTAGCTCTGACACATGTCCCCCTCTATGACAAAGGTCAGTCATTTCAATTTCCTGCCTTGCTTTTTCCATCCTCAAAACAGGGATAACGTTTATGATACCTGCCTTTTTTCATGAGCCTTTTGTCCAGATTAATAAGAACCATAAGAACCTATTTCTCTGAAGACAGCAACTCACATGTTTGGGGCATATTAATTCTTTTAGGCCATTAGGACACCATTTGCTTAATTTGATTTCAAAATGACAGCCATGCACTCATATTCCCTGGTAAACTTATGGCCTCAGCTTAAAAAACAGGAAAGCTATTTAAAGAAAGAATATCAATAATCATAGAGTCTCCTAAAGAGAGGAGGCTGATCACTTTTTTTGCCAGGTTGTTTTCTCTTTAAAATGTTATCATGCTGGTACTTAAACAGGCATCTCATTTCCTTTCACCTTTCATCTATGAGATGAGAGATATATCACAAGCTGAGAAAACTGTGGGATTTTGCAAAAGTTAATTTCAAGTAAGGATTGATTTAGACTCATCCAAGAATCTAGGGTGCTACTTTCCATCTCAGAGTCTTTGCCTTAGGAGATACACAACCTGACTCAAAAACCCTTGTTAGCAACCTGTTCGTTACTAGAAAAATGTCAGAAATTGGACCCTGTCATTTAGCTATGCCATTTGGGGTTGTGATAATTGCTGTTTGGGCTTAAGTCAAAGAGCATTAATTTATCGCATGCTACCTGCAAGGGCCTTGTGGTAGAGGAAGTGAAGATGCGCTAAAGGTCCACAATTTAGCAGGCTAAGCCAGCAATATTCCTCTAACTCTGATAAGTGCGTTGACAGTGGTACAAAGAGCCGTGGGAATCAGAGCAGAGGCAGAAAAAGGAAGAAATAGAAGCCTTTGAGTGAGCCTTCACTCAGCCAAAATAAAACATTCCCATTAGAGTATAAAAAAGGAAAAAGTTTCTTGGATATGTTTTCCACTGGTTAAAAGAGGGAGACCTTAACTGTTGACAGAGGGATTTACTTAAATCCAACTTCCCAAATAGTGTCAAAGAGATCTATTGGGTAATTAACTGGAATTGCTGAAACACTGATGCACCACAACTCTTTTTCCTTTCCATGGTGAACTTCTCTAAATTATAATAACTTGTCTACTTCAGGAATGCAGGTCCTTGAGGCGGTGCCTGTGGCTCAAAGGAGTAGGGCACCAGCCCCATATGCTAGAGGTGGTGGGTTCAAACCCAGCTCCGGCCAAAAACTGCAAAAAACAAAAAAACAAAAAAACAAGGAATGCAGGTCCTAATGGAAGAAATGAAATCTCCAGGCACTTTCAGATTAGGATATAGTGAAAAATAGCGATATCTTTTTCCTTTTTTCCCTTCTTTGATATTCTAACCTCTCGATGAAAAACTAAAGGACGCTAGGAGAATGAATGGTGATTTGAAGAGTTAAAAATATTTGAAGTCTTAGGAGACATTTTATGCTTTTTCAGAAACAAGCATATAAAGCAAATAACTAAAAAATGTTTGACAAAAAGAATAATAAAAATAGTTTAAAAATTGTTGAGAAATAGGGATAGTGTTCTACATGTTAGATAATGTTAGCTTATTTTTTAAGGGTGTTATACATATTCATAAGTCAATTTGTATAAGATTCCTATTCTGTGTCTTTCCAACTGTAATATCTGACTTTTAAATTTTTGCTAATCTGGGGTATATAAAATGGTGTCTTGGTACTGATTTAAGTTGTATGTTCTTATTTTAAATAAAATTAAACATGTTTTATATCTTTATTTTTCTCTCCTAGTAAGTACCTATTTATTTATTATTTCCTTTCCAAATGTGTTTGTGTTTAAATTGTTTTTTTTTTTCCTTTCTTACTAATGAGTAAGATTTCTTTCTGTATTCTTTATTCTGATTCTTTTTCTGTTGGATGTGTTGCTAAACTTTGTTCTCAAATTTGTGGGTTTTTTTTTTTTTACTTTAAAATATACTTTTATAAACTAGAATTTTTAATTTTATTGAGTTTAAATTTATCAATCATGTATTTTATATGTTGGATTTATTGTATCTTGTTCACAAAAACTTTATCTGAAGATTATAAAGATATTTTACATCGTCTTCAAGTAGGTTTATAGTTTTTTGTTTTTTTTTTTTTAATTGTTGAGGATTCATTGAGGGTACAAGAAACCAGGTTACACTGATTGCATTTGTTAGGTAAAGTCCCTCTTACAATGGTGTTTTGCCCTCAAAAGGTATGACACACACCAAGCCCCCACCCCTCTTGCTCCTTCCCTCTTTCCGCTCTTCCTTTCCCCACCCCTCCCTCATTCTTTCTCTGTTCTCCCCTTCCCTCACCCCCACCGTGTCATTAATTATCATTAATTGTTTTGCTTTTTGAATGTAAGTCTTTAATATTTCAAGGGATATATAGAAAAAAATGATTGTTATATATGATAAAAATAGAGTCCAATTATGTAGTTTTTCATGATGCTAAAATCAATTATTTCAGCACTCTGGATTAAAAGTCAATACTTTTATTTCTTCACTGATCTCCATTGACAGTTTTGAAATAAATCAAGAAATCAAGGTTTTATGTAAATGTGGGTATCGTTGAAATCAGCCTCCCCAGATAACACTATAAGAAGAGACAAATCTGAGTTTGTTGCATACTCTAATAAGAGAACAGCACCTTGCAAAACTTTGGCAGTGTCTTAAAGTGGGGAAAGTACCATCAAAATTTACTTGGAATTGAAAGTTTGGTTTAACGCTAGCCTTTCACTTGTGGGGACTTGCTTAGTATTGGGTAAGGTTCATGATACTTCAGGGTCGATAGAAAAAGGAAACAAACGATTTTAAGGAAAGAGATTTAAAGAACCTTACAGTATAAACTGTAGATATTTTCCATCAAAAAGTTGTTACATCTTTTGATAAGTTCCTATAATAAAGAACCAAACCATTTGCTTCAGCCGGACAGTCCTGGAAAAGTAAGGAAATGCTATGACAATAGTAGAATAGCAGAGCTGTGGTAATATTGGCGATAAGGCGTGACTTCAGTTCTCAGTGTTCAGGCTGAGTCTGGAGGAAAAGGTTTGGTTCCAACATATTTCTGAACTGTCTGTTCTGTTTCATTGATAATTTTTCTCTCCTGTCTCCAATACCACCCTTTCTTAATAATTAAATAACATTCTAGTAAGTCAGCATATCTTGTAAGATAGGGAACTCCCATCTTGTTTTTCTTGATGAGTTTTTGACTGTTCTTGGCTCTGTCTCTGTCTTTTTAGAATCACTTCCCAAGTTCCTTATACATACCCATATGCATATACTCAAATCTCACCGGAGTTTGATTACAGTTGTATCCATGCATTGCAGCGGAATTGATTATTTTGTAATTTTGAGTCTTCTAATCAATGAATATTGTATATCTTTCCGTTTTATGTAGTTTTAAAAAAATTTCTTTCATTAAAATTACCAAATTTTCCCCAAAGATCTTATACTTTTTTTTGCTAGATTTGTCTTCACTACTTTCTAGGTTGTTTTCGGTAGTATTCTAAATGTTATCTATTAAAATTACATATTTTTAATATTTACTCCTGGTACATAGATATGCAAGTAATTCTTATGTACCAATTTTGAATCTAGTAACTTTTTTAAACTTTCTAAATAATGCTAATAATTTTCTTATAGCTTTTTTTAACTTTAAAAAATGTCAATAGATTAAAGGGGTACAAGTTAAATTTTGTTACATGGATATATCACATAGCAGTGAGGCCTGGGCTTTTAGTGTACACATCACCTGAATAATTTACATTGTACCTAATAGGTAATTTTTTATCCCTCATTCCTTTCCCAGCCTCTCCTATTCTGAGCCTTCAGTGTCCATTATATTGCTCTTTATCCCCTCTGTACTCAGATCATCTGTGACTATTGATAGTTTCGTTTCTTCCATTCCAGTTTTTGTACCTTTTATTTATTTATTTGCTTTGCTGTGTGGGATAGAATCCATCTGGAATACAATTGGTGATTTGAAGCATCTCTCTCTTTTTTGTGTGTGGGAGAAGTAAATGGAATATTTCATCATTGCCCAGGATGTTTGCAGACTTTTTCTAGATGCTCTTTAATAAATTAAGGAATTTTTCTGTTAGTCCTGATTTTCTAAGAGTTTTATTTATTTTTTAAAAATCATGATTGGAAGGTAAATTGTATCAAATATTTTTCATGGTTTTCTCAGGGTGTTCATATGATTTATAATTAATACAGTTAATTATTTTCTGAATAGTAAATCAAATTTTATGTACTTCTGGATAAATCTACTTCTGCCATGTTGTATTTTCATATACTGCTAGATTTTAATTGCTAGTATTTTGTAAGGCCTTTTTTGTGTGTATTTTTAACTAAAAGCATGTATTTAGTACAGTTCAGAATTTTTGAGTTAAATTCTGCTTGGCTAATTTCAAAATATGCTTGGTAATTCATCATACTATTTTGCTCAATATTCACCTTTCCCATCTCATTCAAAAAATTTATTCAAGCATACTTAATATGTTTAATAATTACAATTACAGAAGAGAAATTCAGCAAAAGTTAAATAAGTTTTCCAAAGTCAAGTAACATGATGCAATTTGGATTTGCACCAGACAGTCTACGTTAGAGACCACGTACTTAACCATCCTTGTTGTAAAGATCATCAAAGTTGCAATAGGTTGAAGTCTCTAAAATGTATCATTAAAGTTTGGGATATTTCTAACAATTTGAAATAAGTAATTGTTAGTACCAAATATTTATTTAAAAAGATTACTTGCTAGCAGTGTGGTGAATGGAGTGATGTGGCTGGACTAGAGGAAGCAAGACCTGGAGGGCATCTATTGTGACAATATAATGGATGAAGAGTGTCCAGCTAGAATGATGGTATTGAATTTAGAGGAATGTGGGACTCATGAATTAGGGAGACAGGTAAATTTAGTTTTAGTTTACTTTTGTTTTATTTTTAAACTTGGGTAACTAGTAGATACTAGTTTTCCTCTCTAGGATGAGAATAAAAAAGAATCAGCAGATGTCTCCTTAAGTAGTCAACATGTTGAGTTTGAGGTTTTAGATGCTCCATATGGGTAAAAAATGTTCAATTGTTGAGTAAAGGATATAGAACAACACAAAAGCCTTCCCTGTAGTCCATATATCTCTACTCTTTTTATTTGTCTTTGATATTTATCCCCACCTTTTATCCATGTCTTCCCTTTTACATGTCAGAGCAAGTGCTTTTAAACGTACTTGACTTTACAATCAAGTGAGGGAACCTAGGGAAATTACCTATGTAAAAATCGGATGTGATATAGACACACAAGAGCAGTGTTTCTTGGAAATTAAAATAAGACACCCAAGAGTGGCATTTCTTGGAATTTAAAATACATTGCCTTCTTTCACCAAGCACAAACTCTCTTACCTTCTTTTCATGTTATTTGTAATTTCAAAATAAATTATATAGCCTGAAATAAATGTTCACAGTAGTGATTTTTGAATATGCCTGGTTGCACAGAATGTACACCCCTTTCTAACTCTGCAGAACTCTCTCCCCCACCTCTTACTGACTCTGCAGAACTCTTCTAGGTAGTATGTTTCCAAGCCTGGAATTGCTGCTGGGATCTAAAGCAGAGATGTCAAATGAAGGCTCACGTGATTTTTATACATGGCAGATGTGAATCGTCATATTCTTTTCCACTTCACCCAAGCATAGTATCTGAAGTCTTCTCAACATGACCATTCAAGTAGCCACACCAGTGGATCGGAGATGGCACATAAGACAAGATCAGCATTCCATCCTTGATGTAGGGCCTTTATGTACTTGAATTTATGTGTAAAGGTCTGTTGATCAAAATAATATGCATGCCAGTGTTGCACATAGAACAACCAGATAGAACTCAACGAGCTGTGTCCCTCTGATTACGCAAAAGTCTACCTGATCCAAGCATCTACCTATAATAACAACACGAATATCTGTAAATTCGAAATGCCTTTAAAAGATACTAAAATTACATGGGGAGAATAAATGAACATATATCCTACAATGTGAACTCTTTATTATTTACCTTACATATTTACATATTACATATACAAAAAGGATGTGCAAAGGATTTTGTTATGGGCCTCTGTTGTATCCTAGTGTAGGACTATAGTCACTGAGCCCAGGGGAATGCCTGTGGGTCAGTCTCCATGTTCATGGGCTTCGCAATGCTTGTGTGCCACTGTCAAGTATATTGACTATTTTATTTTGAGGCTCGAGAATTTCTTGTCTTATTTAATTTTTGCTAGAAAGAAGCGCTTCTGACTTTTGCATCAGAGTTTCTTGTATCTGTGGTCTGTCTTCCAATAGCATTTTTCTGACCTATATAAATTAACAGCAAGTCTTTTAAAACTCACTGAAGTGTGTGGGTGTCTGTATATGTGCACGCATGCACGCACATAAGTGAGCATGTGTCTTTGTGTGTGTTCAGGTAGTTAAGAACGTGCCACTCCAGAACATGCTGCCTTGGCATATTGGCTATTTTGAGTTAAAGGCACTTGAAAACTAGCAGGTGCAAGAAGAATCACTCTGGCCTTCCTTCTGTTTCTCAGAAGCAGGAGGTGAAATTCTCATGTGAAAAATATCCTGCCTATACCAGAAGGAAAGTATCTTTATCATCAAGGATGGGAAGCTGCAGCTGAAAGCATTGTACAAACAAACCTTGCTAAACTAACCTTTAGCCTCCTTATCACTTCTCCGACCAATTAACCTCTCAAGCTTCTTTGCCTTGTCACATTTTTATAATTTACTGCTCTTTAGCCAATTCAGTATGTAAATGTCCAATTCTGACTGTATCTTTAGAGCTTCATTTCCTCATGAAGCTCACAAAACTTCTACTAAATAAACTTGTACGCTTTTCTCCTGTGGATCTGTCTTATATGTCTACTTAATACTCAGGCTCAACCAAAAAAACCCTGAGAGAGTAGGGTGAAATTTTGACTCTCCCCGTATTGCATATGTGTTTTCCTTTCTTGGAGTTCTAATTGAAAACTCATTCTTCCATGTGCACGGTTTGAAATCATTTTCTGCATATGATCATCAAACATTCTACCAGCAGCAGGAGTTCTGTTAATTTTCTTTTTACACCAGTCAGTCCCAATGTCAAGTTAGACATGTCCCCTATCATGAAGGTGGGGAGGTGGTTTCCAGGTATTGAGTGCTGGGTTTCTCCTTCATGTACACATGCAGATCCCTGGCTGCCACCTCTGATGTGGAGGATATCAGAGGGGAGTGACTAATGGTGTATCTTGGCCAGGGGTGGGTCAGACATTGAGCTCCCAGGTGCCAGACATGTCAAACATTCCCATGCTCCAGGTGATTGCATGGATGTCACAAAGCTGCCAGACACCGAGACTTGAACACTGTCCATTCAGCAATAAGCAGTGTGAATCAAAGATTGAAGGAGGCTCTGAATTTCTTGCCTGACCCTGGAGGCTCAAAGAAGCAAAAATACAGACAACGGACTTAATTTAATACTGTGTTAAACTGTCCTTCCAAATTCTGCATGTAGTATGTTTTTGCTTCTCTGGAAAAAAAAAAATCTTGGTTTCAGGATCTAAGATCGTGGGAGGAAATACATATGTCTCTTAAGTGACAACCAACTGATCTGTCTACATTTTGCTAAGACCACCCCACCCCTGCCTCCCTACCTGGCAAGGATGGCTTCACTTTACTTTCTCAAGTGTGGGTTTTCATCTCTGTGCAGTTTACAATGAAATGTCCATCTTCTTAACTAAAGTAAAAAGAAAAATGCTTGCAATTTCTTGAGCATTTAAAGTATCTCTGAGATGTGCCCTTGTTAGTGCGGGCAGGGTCTGGCGTCTCTGTGATGTCGGCCATCCTTTTCTAAGGCATTTCCCGGGAGGTATCCCAGCCATTGTGCTGGGCCTCACTGGGCAAGACCCCTTGGCATGGTTGAAACTCTCATCTTGGCAACCAGCTTTCAGGCACCTCCTCAGTGGCTTCTCCCAACCCAGCAAAGTGTCAAATGCTGTGATAAAACCTCCATTTTCCCTGTCTGGCTGGATTTGAGCTGCTGCTCCAGACGTGGTCCCATCTGTGTGTGTCCTTTTGATGAGGAAGGCGCAGTTGATTCATCCTCAGCCCCTCTGTCATCAGCTTCCCTTCATGGGGTAGTTGGGAGCAGTTTGGAGGTAAGTCGGACTAAGTTCAGAACGGAGCCGGCCATTTAGCCCTGACCCTGTCATGCCAGCAGCTTTTTCAATGGGTTCTGTTTGTGCTTTTTGAGTATGACTATCCTGGGTCAGTGCCCTCTGAACCATTCTCTAACCTCAGAATAGATGCAGACCTATTTTCTGGGGGGCCATTTGAGAACTTAGCTTGCCATATGAACTTGATTTTAGTAAGCTCAAAGCCTGGACATTCAGCTTTAGTGACTGAAGCCCTGATGTTGGGACAATGTGAACACCTTCAAAAGCCGGACTCCTCAGGTGCTCTGAAACTCACCATTTTCTTGGCCTCAGGTATCTGACACTGGGGTGCACACTTCAGCAGTGTGTCACAACCAAGATTCACTCACATACATCCACGTATTTCCCAGGGCCTGGAGTTTCATTGACTTTGAAACAACTTCAGTTTTTGGTAGGAAATTATTTTTATCAAAAGGAAAACAAACTCTTTATAGCCTATGCTAGCATGTTAGCCTTTGCCTCTGCCTTTGGTGACGCAAGCAGAATTTGGGCAATATGGCACATTTCCAGAATTTATATTTTGAAATAATCCCATGTTTCTTATTGCTCTGACAAAATCAGTTGCTGAGTACTACCCTATCCTTTCCAGGCACAGAGCCAGTGTTGTAGAAATTCCAAGTCTGAGATAGGTTTTTATGTTTCGTCTTCACGACCCTTGTCTTTATAGATATTCTCAAGGTAGAAGATGTATTGGGGTTGACATTACCCGCTAAAAATCTATCTCATTAGCAAATATCGATAATGCTTTGTTTATTTTTCTTTTCGTACCTTTTACTACCATTCTGTAGACACCTGCCTAGTCGTTTGAAAGTACTGCATCACTCTTTCAAACTCAGCCCATCACAGACTCACTGCATTTCATTAATTCACACGTGATTCTCCTAGAAGGCCACAGGTGGTTGTTTTGAAAGCACAGGGTCCCAATTTTAGGCCTGTCGTAAGTGATGCTCATGGTGGCTCAGCAATTCTGGATGAGGGCTACACTTGTATGTGACTCTACAACCCCACATCTTAAATATTCAAGAATTGTTTCTCTTCTTTATTTTCTTTAAGTCAGCTTAGGTCAGATTCAGCGAACCCCTGCATGCACTATGCCTGGTGTTCCATGAAGGTCAGGCAATTTGCTGTCAATCACTATTGGGACTCTAAATTATTCCTATAAGCTAAATTAGTTTGCTCCAATTTTTTAATTATTGTTTCAGGTTAATTTGAGGGTATAGGGCGGCACCTGTGGCTCAGCGAGTAGGGCGCTGGCCCCATGTCCCAAGCGTGGCGGGTTCAAACCCAGCCCCGGCCCAACTGCAAAAAATAAATAAATAAATAAAATAAATTAAAAAAAAAAATTGAGGGTATAAAGAACTAGGCTACAATGTTTGCATTTGTTAGGTGGAGTCCCTTATAATTGTGTCCTGCCCCCAACAGGTGTGCCAAACACCCTTACATTGTGCCCATGAGGTGGGAGCACGCCCATCCTCTTCCCCTGACTCCACTCCTTTGTTTCCCTGTCCCCCAAAATTGATTTGAATTTTTCTTTTATGTGGGCATGTATTCCATCATCTACTGGCTTCATGTCAGCATTTTGGATTCTTGCTTCTCCATTCTTGTGATACTTTACTAAGAAAAATGTGTTCCACCTCCATCCGGGTTAATACAAAAAGATGTAAAGTCTCCGTCTTTTTAATAGCTGAATAGTATTCCATGGCATATGTATATCACAGCTTGTTAGTCCATTTCTGGTTGGTGAGCATTTAGTTTGTGTCCACATTTTGGCTATTGTAAAATTGACTTGTGAAAAATAATAGTTTGTTCCAATTTTATGAGTTAAATTAGTCTGCAGCAAAATTTTGCAGCTTTGACACATTGGGCTTAATGATCCTTCACTGTGGGAGCTCCCCGTGCATTGCGGAGAGCTTAGCATTCCCAGCCTCTACCCACTAAATGTCAATAACACCTCCCCTGTTAGCTGCCACAGTCAAAACATCCCCAGACTTTGCTAAATGGCTACATGAATTGTGGGTCCCAGGGCAAAATGTAATCATGGGGCTTTTTCCAAAATAATTTATGGCTTATAAAACACAATTGGGTAATAATGATTATATATGACAGCATAAATTTACAAATTATAAAAAATAACACTTTGAGATCATAATTTTATGTTAACACAACAAATAAAGACATGTTATGAATGTGATATCTTTATCATAAATTTTTTCTGGTTTATTTTTCTGCAAATTCACTTATTAGGCCACCAAGTTTGTCCCTTTAGCTACTACATTTTTTTGCGATATAACTGAAAGCAATATCAGTTGTTCTTGAAAAAATACAAGATTGCAAATAATTTTTAATTTTGAGAATTATCTTTCTGCAGTTGCAACAATTACTAAGGCTGTTAAGAGTATTTTATGGGTTATGTTGATGTAGGAATAAATTTCTGGTACATTATTTCAAAATATATATTTTAGTACCTCTAGAGCTGATAATTCTTGGGTAGCCATTTTTCTAAAAAGATTTAACTCTTTATACAAATCAGCTACATGTTGTCTGAATTTTATTTTAAATGTAAATTTATACAATGGCATTTTAATATTTCCTTTGACATTTCCTATGACTTAAGGAGGTCATATAACAAAACCGAAAGTGGTTTCATGATTTGTATCTAATTCAAAATGCCTATTTATATATTCTATCATTTTCTCTTCAATTACAAGGAGAAACTGATTTTAAAATGGTCTTCCTCATTAATAATTGATTCACCCAAAGCTTCATACAAAAATAGTGTATTATTCTGTCAAATGTGACAATGGTTAAATTTAATTTATATTTCTAATCCCGTGGATGTTTGCTTTCCATTCTTGCAACAGTTTTTAAAACCTGAGATTCTAAGCTCTCTGAAGAATTCTAACAACTCTTTGATACAATTAATTGCAATGTCCATTTGTACACTTTCCTTTTGTAATAATTTACTGACGAAGTGTTTTGCCTGAGCACCAGGACTTCCTGCCCTCATTCTTAGGCAAGACACTTAAAATTTGTGCGGAAACTCTAAGGACAGGCTCTGGGAATCCACAGACACTGTGGATCTGGCACTGGCACCAGGTATATCACCCCTCCTCAGAACGCTCTTGCTAGTCAGACTTCACTCACAAGGCACAAGTTACAGATACAATCAAAAATTTCCAAAGGCTGATACCAGAGCATTAAAGCATAGTTGAAAGGGGTGCCTTCTCTGAAAGGGGTCTTGTGCAAACACAGTTGGCAGGCCCATGAAGCCAGCCAGCCTAACTAAGGATTCCTTGGTCATCCTGTAGGGCTGCCCACAGTAGGGATGGATGTTCACCTGCAATCTTTGTATGCAGTCATACCACATTTCTCTATTAACTTTAAATCAACCCAAAGTTATTCAAAGCCCCTTTATACTTAATGTTAAAAATTCAATTTCCAGACCTTCTTGGAGGCTCTTCCATGTGAATAAAGATCCATGAGTGTTAAACAGAACAAAACATCAAGGGAGATTGCTGGTACTGCCAGTTGAACCCTGTTAGCAAGGTGGATGGTGTGGGACGTGGCGCTTTGCACTCATTCGGCCTTGGGCGGCCCAGGGAGCTACCATCTCCCAGGTGCCCCGGCAACCAGTGCTCTGGGAGGTTCTGCACCTCCTCCAGCAATGCCTGGGCGAGTCCCAGGTCCTGGAAATCCACAGAACAGTCTCCCTTCACAGCTTAGGGAGAAGTACCCACAGAGGCTCTCTTCTCTCTCCTCTCCCTTTTACTTAAAGTCCTCCAGAAGCTCAGGCTTCTGGAATCAAAACCCAGAAATCAGGATGCTTCTGTTTTCTGTCTGGTAACACAGTAGTCTCCCAGGCAAGGGATCTCCAAGGCTCCATTGTGGATTGTAAAGTGTGGGTGTGGGTGGGTAGGAGCTAGAGAGGGGGTATAGGAGGTCATTAGGCAAAGAAGGGACAAATGCAGACAGACATATGTTCAAACTCATTCTCGTCATCGAATGAATGTTACTAGGACCCAGTATGTGTCAGGTACTCTGGTGTCTAGGAATAAAACAGTCAACACAAGTCCCCATCCTCCTGTAGTTAACATGTTTATTAGAGAGATAAGAATGAGCAAATAGGTACTTAAAATACGCTGGGTTGGGGGAGTGCTATTTAGAAGAACAAAGCAGCACGAGCGGATTGCTGTGTCTGGGTCGGGCTGTGATCTGTTATAGGGAAGTCCCTAGTGTGTCACTTGAGTGGAGACCTGAAGGGAATGAGGGAAGATGCCTTCAGGTGGACACTGCCGGTAGAGCATCCCCAAGCCACAGCTGTGGGTGGGCGGAGCATCTCTAAACCCGCAGCTGTGGGTGGGCGGGGCATCCTCAAGCCACAGCTGTGAGTGGGCGGAGCATCCCTAAACCCGCAGCTGTGGGTGGGCGGGGCATCCTCAAGCCGCAGCTGTGGGTGGGCGGAGCATCCCTAAACCCGCAGCTGTGGGTGGGCGGAGCATCCTCAAGCCGCAGCAGTGGGTGGGCGGAGCATCCTCAAGCCACAGCTGTGGGTGGGCGGAGCATCCCCAAGCCGCAGCTGTGGGTGGGCGGAGCATCCCCAAGCCGCAGCTGTGGGCTAAAGCAGGCTCTGCACATGGGAAGGGGTAGAACCCAGCAGACTGAGTAGAAATGAGAGGGAAGATGAAAGAGTTGGGGATCAGAGCTATTGTCTGGGAGTTTGTTCTAGCACCTTGCTTTTCTCTGACAGGGTTGAGGAGGTTTTGCAGGTTTGAGCAGAGAATTAGCCAGAGTCCTGTGTTAAAGGGCCCCCTCTGGCTGTTATCTCCATGAATCATCCTGCCATGGAAGGCCATTAAATGCCATTTAACTCTACTGTGCTGGCACAGTTGCCTTTCGGGAGCTTTTCTGAGTTTATTTGGGAAGCACAGGGGGATAGTGGGAACGGGGCCCAGCTAGTGCAGTGCCATGGTTAACTCTATGCTCTACGACTTGGGGAGTGATGTGTGCTCCTCAGAGACCCCCCTAGATGCCATCGATCCCAGGCCCTCGGGAATAACAAAATGTGGCCGCTTAAAGCCGTTCCTGAATTGTTCTACCACCATCAGCAAGCAACTTGTTAGAAATGTGAACGGCAATTCCAGAGCATTGTCCCCCCATTTCTGGCAGCAAAGGGCCTCCCTTCAACGTGGTCTAGCTATCTGGAAGCCCCTTGCTGCAAGGCGATATTGATTGGCACCTTGCGTGGCTGAATGACTACCGCAGTAACCGTAATAACAAGGACGGGTGGTTGGGAAGTGGGTTTTGGAATCTGAGAGGTTTTGCCCTGCTCAGCTATCACCTGTATGAAATCTGCTGGGTCAATTTGGAAAAGGCATTTTCTCCTGCTCCAGGCTAGCTTTGTCATGAAAAATAGTCTCTGACTTTGAAGAAGGTCATGCAGGCCCCACTTTTGGGGAAAGCTCAGTGTTCCTTATTTTATTTTATTTTATTTTATTTTCTGAAACTAAGCTCAGCAAGCAACGTAGCAGTGGATCCCTGCGTTTCAGCTGAGTTCATCTTCCGTCTACATAGTTGTGCTTAATGAGTCATAGCACTATTCACATCACTTGCTATGATGTACAGAATTATCTACAGCCTGCCTCTCATCTGAAGTGTAGACTTAAGGCCTTAGATTCAGAAAAGTACAAATTCATAAATCTGACGGGCTTTAATTCCTAAAATGAGATTCTCTGATATTCCTGTTGCCCTCCCTGGTGAGTAGTTCCCTGAAACAATGTATCTTACAGATTGAGACGTGCAGATTTCAGCGCCGATCCGGCTCCCTCTCCCCCTGCACACACTGCTCACCACCTTTTAATTTAGCTGAAGATACAAGGGCGAGAGAGAGAGAGATTAGAACTGTCAGACCTTTCCAATGGGAAGTACCCTGACAGACTGAAGGAAAAAAAAAAAATAAACCAAGCCTTCTCTTTCCTATAATTTGACTATGGGGAGGTGTCTTGGAATTTTTCATTTGGTTGTTTTGCAAGCTTGGCATTATGGAAGAAAAATAAAATGTCAATAAATTCAACTTTGAACATCCATTCAATGAGTTATTTCCTAGTAGGAGGAAAAAAAAATGAACCAGGCTATGCAGTCTAAAGGGAGAGCGTGTAAATGACTTGTAACTAAGAGGATATGACCCTCTGCATTATTCATAATCATTAGTCTAAGTGACACTTCTGCAGTCGCTCTGCCAGAGCCCTCTAATGTGGTGGGGCTAAAACCCAAACAGTCCACTCAGCAGCCATCCCTGTGTGATCAGGTTTCTCTGAAAGACAACTCCCCGAGAGACTATATTTGGGATGCAGAATCTTTTTTTTTCAAATTTTTTAAACAGAAAATGCTGGCTCAGCTTCATCATGTGTGCAATTTAAGGGTTGCTCAAGTGATTCTTTAAAAGTGCATAAAAGCAATTCTGCTGTGCCTGGGAGACAGTATTGCTGTAATGTTCTGTGCATACATCTGCATGATTTCTCAGAGCTAATTCAAATTTAATGCATTGGTAATTCCTTTTCTGCTGAAGCCACCCAGCAGTAATCTGAAGGTTACAGAATGATCTTCCAGCTCAAATAACACTTTTAGACTAGCATAAATGGAGAGGCAGGAACATAATGGGCAGAATTAGGCTTGCAATGATACATTCCACCCTCATTACCACTTTGAGTGAGGCTGACCAGAGTTTAGAGTGTTTTGAGAAGAATAATCATTATAAAATTTCAATAAAACTGAGAGTCAAGCTAGTCTTTTATCACAAATAGTGTAATAACCAAATGACAGCATGTGAACAACTTAGAAAATATTTTCTTAACAATCGAAAAGACCGTTCTTGGGGTAAAATTAAGGCTTTGATTAAGGCACTTAGAGGAACCAACTTATAAATCTATTATTTGGCATCAGAGATGAATAATTCAGCTCAATTGTCATAAAAATAGTGCACAATTAAAGTCCATATGAATGATAAAAAGTAAATTGGGGAGTTTTTTTAATTAAATAAGCTTTAAAATTTTAGGATAAAATTAGATTTTTCCAGAAAAATTTCAAGGTAGTACAAAGACTTCTTGTAAAGCCCATATGCAGGTTTTCCAATTATTAAACATTTTATATTACCATAGTACATTTGTCATAATGGGTGACCCATTACTGGTGCACAATTATTAACTGAAGCCCACACTTTGTTCCGATTTCCTTAGTTGTAACCACTGTCCTGTATCTGAGCCAGGGTTTTATCTAAGATATTACATAATAACAGGTGTTTAGTTGTCATGTCTCCTTTGGCTTGTCTTCCCTGTGACAGATTCTCAAACTTTTCTTGTTTTTGATGACCTTGACCATTTGAGAGGTACTGATCAAGTGTTTTATAGACTGTCTCTCAGTTTGGGATTTGTCTGGTGTTTTTCTCACGATTAGATCAGGGTTGTGGGTTTTGCAAGACCACAGAGACAATGTCATTCTCATCACAGAATATCAAGCATTCATGTTACCACCGTGACTTCTCACTGTGGACGTCAACCATGACCACCTGCCTGGGGTGGTGTTTGGTAGGGCTTTTTGTTTCCCTTTTCTATTCTGTATCCATTGGAAGGTACTCACTGCTCAGCCCACACTTAAAGAGTGAGGAGTTATGCTCTTCCTCTCTGAGTGTGAAACATCTCCCCAAATTACCTGAAATTCTTCTACACAGGGAATTAGTCTATTCTCCCCCATTTACATTTCAATCTTTTATTTTTATCAATATAGACCCAGGGATATTTATTTTATACTTTGAGTTATAATTCAATACTATTTAACTTTATTGCCCAAATTGTTACAACTTTGGCCCTTTGGAGCTTTTTCAGTTGGTCTCTGTGTCCCTTTCATATGTCCCTGTCATTGTGGACCTTTTTTTTTAAACACTTTCTTACTTTCCGGCACCCCAAGATAATCCAGCTTCATTTTGTATGTTTACTGCCCCAGTCCTAGAGTCCATTACTTCTCCAAGGAACCGTGATTCCTTTTCGTAGGATGAATTTAGAAAACAAGGTCTGGTTATAGGTATGTTGGTTGCCATTAGAGTCTCATAACTTCTAAATCCTCTCAGCTGGAGGAGCAAAGAAAACACGTGTGCAGACTATCTTGTGTATATTTATATATCTACAAATATTTCTCTTTGTAACCATCTGTATCACAGTAATCTAAACATGAATTCATATGGAGGTCCCCAAATCTAATCCTCATGGATTATAGTAGACTCCTTTCTTGCAATTCTGCAAGGCACTTGACTAATTCAGGAACATTTTCTTCCCTTCTCTTTAATTCGTGTTCTTTTCTATCTAGATAGCACAGTTAGTAACTCAAAGTCTTCTCTACCTGAACTTCATTGTAGAATGTCTTTCTACTTCCTTCTCAACAGACTGACATCACCTAGAAGCAAGAAGACAATTAATTTATTGATGTTTTCTGAAGTGACTCATTGCCAAAGACTGAATAGGAGTATTTTAGCCGTAAATATTATTCCCTTAAGGCTTAAAAATTATGAAAGAGATTGCTTGGCCATTTCATGCTCTCTGGTGGTTAAAAAAAAGCATTTAGCTTCAAAAGTTGGCAACCTATTAAATGTTATAGGAATAAAATCAATGAAAGCTGTTCTTTCCTGAAACCAAGTATTACTCATTGGCAGATATTAACCTGTTAGTAAAAGGATTGCAACCAGTAAATGCTGGGTATCAAGGTCCTACTTAATACAAAACCCTGACATCATCTGTGTCACTTACAAATCTGGTATTAATTATTTTATAAGCTTGGGGCTGATTTTCTAACATAGACATTTTGTTGTATGAATGGGGAATGTCAAGGATGACTTATTACCCTGAATTACATTTAAAGGGAAGGCTAATATAATTTCTTATAGAAAGACCAATGGCAGCTGCACCAGAGAGTCAATTACAGTGTTGTGTGTGCTGCATAGACTTTTCACAGCCAGAGAGAAGGAAGAATAAGGCACATGAATATCTCCATAGTGATGATGTTTTTGCTTCTCTGATTTTTGGATTACAAATATAGGCAAAGAAAAAGCAAAGGGGAGAAATCTTCCTTGGTAATCTGCAAATGGGCACAGTCTCCACAATGAATTCATGAGAACATTTCAAAAGACCACAGAAATACTTTTAATACAATATCAGGTTGAGAGGTCATGGAGAAGGATGTCAGCATTAATATCATCGAATACAGCTGGATTCTCCTAACAACTCCATAAAGAAAAACCTCAGGACAGAAGTTGTTCAAGTCATTGTGTTTTGCTAATGTGACTCATTATGGAACATAAAGAAAATGAAGCCTTAAACCAAAGTCCATGAGATGAACTAGACAATATGGCATGAAAATATTCCCTAAAAGCCAGTTTAAATTATCAGTATTTATTCTCAGAGGAGGAGCCATCTTTGGATTGAACAGAAGGCCAGCCTGGGGCCCTTGCCTACCTGCAAAGCAGCCCTTTATAAAAGGAAATGGTGTCTCACAGAAGTAATAATCCCTTTCTGCTCCTGCCTGATTTTTTCCTCTAAAAACTTCAAATTGTCTATATCCTATGTTGACAATTTGCTGACAATGTTGTTACTGAGAACACAGTTTTGTTTCTGATAGAGTCACATATCATATGGGCAAATTTGGAACCTGGATTTTGAACATAAATATATGCTTTCATGGTGGCAGGGGGTCAGCAAGGCAGGGTTTAACGGTACTTACCCATGGAATATGCTGAAGTTCATTCTACCTCTGAAACCTGGTTTTAGGAATATGGATAAAATCATGTGCACAGTTATAAAGAGACATACAAAGGCCAGAGATGGCTCTGGATCTTTTCAGACCTGGCATAACAAGGCAGGCCTCCCCAGATACATGCAATGGGGACGTTAGTGCCCCTTTGAAAATACTGTTTAGTCTTTCTGGGTTTCTACTACCTCTCAATACAATGATGGCAAACTAAAGGCCTATATAGTTGCTATAGACTCAGTGTGTGATACATATTTGAATCATGAATGGAATACAAGTTGATCTCTATTCTTGACTCAACCTTTTTTTTTTTTTTTTAAATCAGTTAAAGCAATGAGATTGATTTAATCAGAAGGAAAAAGATCAATATTTGTTGAGAAATCATTGGTAACTCCACCGATTTCAGTGGGTTCATGTGATGAAATACAAAGGGTAGTGCCCTTTTCATCTCTGGTTCTCCTTAATTGCGAGCTTCCTTTCTTGTTCCTCTTCGTTCTCTTGGCTAGGTGACTGCTGAAGCCTGAAGGAAGGGCTCACCAGCGAATTATTGTTTATCCTAATGCCTCAAAAGCAAACTTGACACATTTGTGTACTTATAATATAGCAAATAAGAATACTTAAAACAAAATGATGAGAAAAATAAAATAAAATTTAGTCATTTCCCTTCCCATTTTATCATCCGGATTTTATCAAAAGTTAACTTTAAAAGACACAAAAAGTTTCAGTTTCAGGATAACACTTACCTCTGTTCGAATGGTATAAAAATTTTCTCAAAATCTGTATCTAATAATGGCTAGCTAAATTACGAAAGGATTCTCCATCATATTGATACTTTTTGTAAAAAAAAAAAATAGAAATAAAATAATCAAGATATGAATTTTAAACTATTATTAGTAAATTTAAAAGATTTGATGATGCTGATGGCTGGCAGGTCTGTGGGTAAAAGAACACTGGATAAACGGTTGATGGAGGGATACAATGAAAAGATTATGGAGAGATATTTGCATGCCAAGATATTTATAGAAAATTGCGATTCAAAACATCCCCCAGAAAACAACTGAAATGGTCATCAGTCCACTCAGTTAAATTGTTTCAGTCCTGCAATGGAATTCTAAGATGCCAATAAAACTGACTTAGGGCTGTATATGTTGCCAGGAAAGTATCATACACAAATGTCACGATCCCCTCAAGAAAGAAAAACAAACTCACAAGATGCAGAACAGTGTGTGTAGTATAATTTATTTATTAATTAGTATTATAATTCGCTTTTTTTCTTAAAAAAAAAATCGAGGAACTATTAATAGCCATTTCCTATTGGAGAGAGACATTAGAGAAAAGGGCTTTTACTTCCTTCCTGTATTAGTGTGTATGACTTTAATAACCCATATATGTTTATGGTTTTATTTAGAAAGTTGTCGACAAGGTTAATTGGGCATTGAGATTATGATTCGTTTTTTTTTATTATTCTTACTTCACTGTATTTAAAAATTTTTAATTTGCAGCAAGTTATGGCCTAAGCTGCCTTTTTAAACTCCATTTCTTTCTACTCCTTCCTCCCTCCCCCACACTCCGTAACTTGCTACTTTCAGAATGGGTCATATATTTTCATTTCTCTACACATTAGGTTTTCTGCTGGGAATATCTTCCTCCTTCTTTGCCAATCTGGTGACTTCCCCTTTTATTGTTTGACACCAACTCAAATATTCTCAGTCCGATGTTCTCTTTGTATTTTTGGTGTTTAAACTGGTGCCTGGAAAATGTTAGTTGGCATTAATATTTTCCCTAAGATGGTCTAAGTATTATGGTACTATTTAAAACCCGGCTTAATATTAGCAGATAAGGGTGGAGCTATTTTTTTATGTAGTTTTATCGGTAAAGCTTACAATAGTAGCTTTGGCTTATATAACAAATCTGTGATAATCTGAATTTTGAAGACATAATAGCAATAGCGTGACAATACTCATGTCCCAATTCATTCACACCTTAGGGAGCCAGGTGGCTGCACACCAAACCCTGGTTGCCCACCTCCCCAGTGTGAAATCTCTCTCCCTACTTTTAATGGGCATTGAACATGCAAGCAAGAAGTTATGATTTTTTTTTTTTAACCTTCAGGGGTGGAGTGTGGCAGCAGAGCTAAGGGAGAAGTAATCAAGTGCACTGCATGAGAAATTTGCATTATTATCCTGTAGTAGATTGTTTTGCTTGCCTTGTTTTCACCAGCCCTGTCCCTTGACAATCACCTTCACACTCAGCTGCACTTCATAGCTTGTTTACCATGTTGCAATGATGTTTACTCCCTAAGTTTATTTGATGTTGGCCATTTGAAAAAAATTATCATTTAAATTGGTTCCTGTAACTAATGAGCATATGTTTCATACGTGTTTCACAGGAATGAGCCAATGGGAGTGTCGGCGGGCAAGCACTATTTTGTAGTTAGTCATTTTAGCCACAGATTTTAAACCGTTTGGGTGCCAAAGGGGGAGATCGTAAAAGATATTTCGAGTGCTGAATGCTTAAAATTTGCTTTGGGACATTTTGAAACTATTGAATGAAATAATTATTCCCTTCAGACTTGCTGTAGGGAGATTGCAGGAATGTCGATTCCTCTGTACGACTACAGATTGCGGTGGTGAGTTACTCCGAGTAACAGTGTGCAGAATATACTTCTCTGTAATGACACTGTGCGGGGCGCTGCTTGGCACCCAAATCAATCTGATTTGCATATCCCCCCATAACTTTGAGGATATGAAATAATTCCAGTAAGCAGAAAAAGAAGGGTAATTAGGAATGAGATGTAGAACCTGAAATGAAATTCTGCAGAAGCAGGAAAAAAATATGGCATTGAAGTGAAAATCAGCCACTTAGCATCTTTTCAACACTCCTCTGTGACACACACCTCGCGGTTTGGTTTCCCTGGTGAATCATTTTCTCCCTCCGGCTCAGCAAAGTGTTTTGAATAAGGCTGACTCGGTCTCTGACCAGAGGTGGGCGGGCGTGGAGAGTGCGGCCAATCACAACCTTGCATTCTCTTGGACTCCTTGACTGGCTATGAAGGGGGCATGTGACCCAGGGAGAGCCCATGATATTTGGCATATTTGGTGGGGATTGCTGAGAGAAATGCATGCTCGTTTTCCACCAGCCCTGAACCTGGGATTGCATAGCTCTGACATTCAACAGGACGGAGAGCAAGGCCAAGGCCGGGAGAAGGACCAGATTCTGCAGCATTGTTTGAGACTCTGAACTGAGCTGTAGAAGAAGCTAGATCTACCCAGAACTTCTTAATAAACAAGATCCAATAACGTCCCTTTTGGCCTACAGGCTACGTTGGGTTTTCTGTCATTTGCAATAAAAAGAGTTCTGATACATGATATGATCATTATATTGTTTTACTTTAAAAAGTGTATAATTGAAGTTTCATGGATATTGAACCAGGCACTTCCTAAGGTTCTTTCCTCAGCAGAATTTATAACCCAATCCTTCTTCCGTAATGTCAATTGGCTGTAACGGAAGAGGTTAGATCGTGGCCATAAACAATATGCCTGGTCTTACTTTTTTTGGCTTTGAGTGACATTGCCATTACCTGTTCCTGTGCACATTTTAATGTCACTCATCTTCCTTTTGTAAAAGTGAATACTGCAACAGATTATTAAGCAAGCATGAGTTTAACACTTCTAAAAGCCTTTTTAGTTTTCTTATTTGGTCAGAAAGATCACAAAAGCTCAAACGATATAGTAGGCTTTTTTTTTTTTAGCTCTGTTATTTTGTTATAGATGTGTTTTATTTAAATCCTTACTTGGCAAATATTCATGACTACAAAATACTTGCTTCCTGCTTTTATACACACTTACAGTAAACAGAATGTTCACTTACTAACAATGTCTTTTTTATTATAAAATGTAACTTTGCAAGCATGTGGTACAATAAAAAAAGCAACATTTTTTAAGTCTTAACTTGGGAACTAGATTTTGAGACAGAACTTCTAAATGCTGCTCTAGGATGGTGGCCTTCCTGGATCTAGACACACTCTTGCAAAAGACACATGTACAATTCTCCTTTTCAGAGACATTATTTATGAGGGCAAAAAATGGGAAACCACATGCCCATTGCTAGGAGAACAGATAATAGTATTATATTCATAAAAGGAGAACACATGAACCACAGCAATATACCATAATAAGAATAATTTCATGAATTGATGTAGAATATCTTATGTACATAATGTGATACATGCACCATTTCCAGAAAGCTCAAACTTTTGCAAAATTAATCTATCATTTAGGGCTGCATACATGTGAGAAAATTGCTTTTAACAAGTAAGGGAATGATAAAAGAAAATTCATGATGGTAGTTACCACCTTTTGGGCAGGAAGTTGGAAAAGGCATGGGAGGGCATATGTGGCCAGCTGCCCACATGAATGGTGATGCTGTAGTTCTTGTGTTGGCTGGTGGCATAGCTGGTATTTATTTCAACTTTATGTTTTGTTATTTATATACCCTTATTTTTCGCATATATTCTTTTGCATGTACAAAATAAAAAATTTAAAAATGTTCAGTTAACAATGTATATGTGCAAATACCCTTTACTATATAAATCTAATAGTTAAGGCATTATTTACTAACATACATACAATTAAAAGTGTGAAGGCAAAATCCATTTCTTACAATTCAAAATATGTATATGAGAATTTAAGATTTAGTTTGGGTAGAAATGGACAGATTCTCAAATTCTGGACTATTTCTAACACTTCTTGTGTTTCCCCTCTCACTTTTCAACTTAAAAACTAGTAGTGAAAAAGAGAATATTGGAAAAGTATATGAGAAAACTTAGTAGCCAATTTTTATTTCTAAATTTTACTTAACCTGTGAATTTAACTTAAGCAGCTTGTTTTCAGGTGAAGTCTCCCCCTTTTTCTTAGGAATTATTTTCTCAAGCAGGATATTATGGAGGTTGAAATTGAAGGTTTCCAAGGGTTCCAGTAAATGCTGTACCCCTTATTGGTTATGTGATTTTGTGGCAAGTCACTCTCTTTAAACTTCACTTTTTTTTTTTCATCTGTAAAAGGAGGTTAATAATAGTACCCACCTTGCTGAATGGTGAAGATTAAATAAAACAAATGCCTATAATAGAAACAAATGTCTATAATAAACTTGGCCACAAGCCTGGCAGCTAGTGAACATTCAATAGATTTTAATTATTATAATTATTATGTCAGCAAGCATACACTGGTGAAAATTATTTCTAAATATCAGAGAGGCAAAAAAATCACTTGGGTCTCCCTAGTTAAGACTTACATTTGAGTTCTAGAAAGTACAAAAAGAGGACCAAGCATCTCTACTGCAGGTTGCCATACTTGAAGTTAATGGGTGTCCCATGAAGAAGGAGAAAGGTATTTGATAAATCTAGTAACAAACCTAACTATGCTTAGTCATAATTCAGGACACATAACAGCTTAAAGAAACAAAAAATGGGTAACAGTAGAACTCTATGGCGTTTTGAAATTTTCGACCTGTCCTTAGAATTTACTATATAAAAGTATTAATAAACAAAACCCCCCAATGTTGTAAACCTGGCTTATATATATATACATATATATATATGGACATGTTTTTCTTATAATGTCATATACATTCCATTAACTGCCTCAGCAAACAGTTTATAAATAGAATGGATTAAGACAATTCAATAGTCAAACAACAACAGCACCACCGCCAGAATAATAATGGCTTTGGTCATGAAACAAGATAAAGCTCAACAATTTAACAATCTCCCATACTTAGAGAAATTCATTTTTTAAACAAATTTTTAAATTTTTAAGTGATATATAATACACGTAATTGTACATATGAATGGGGTACATGTGATGCTTTGATATATGTATACAATGTACAATAATCAATTCTGGGTAAGTTGCGGATTCATCATCTCAAAATTGTATCATTTCTTGGTGTTAGGAATAGTCAAAATTATCTTTTCCAGCTCTTTTGAAAAATAAATTATTGTTAACTATAGCTACCCTACTGTGCTTTACGATGTCTGATTTTATTCCTCCTACATAACTGTAGCTTTGTACCTATCAACCAACTCTCCCTAGTCCCCACTCAAGCCTCTACCACTATTCTGCTCTCTACTTCTACAGCATCAACTTTTTTAGCTCCCACATACGGTTGAGAACAGGCAATTTTTGTTTTACTGTGCCTGGCTTATTTATTTCACATAATGCCCTCTTAGGCCTGCAGTCCCCAATCCCTGGTCCCCACCAGTCTGCAGACTGTTACAAACCAAGCTGCATGATGGTGATGGTTCCCCTCCCCTCGTATGTGGATAAATGGTCTTATGTGAAACCAGTTCCTGGTGCCAAAAAGGTTGGGGACTGCTGCTCTAGGTTCATTCGTGTTGTCAAAAATGTTCGCTTTTTTTTTTTGATGGAATAATACTCTTTTGTGTATATTGCCTTTATTTATTCGTCCACTGATGGCCACCTAGGTTGAATCCATTTCTTGGCCATTGTAAGTAGTGATACTATAAACATGGACAAACATCTCTTCAATGTGCTCTTTTGTTTTCCTTTGGATATATATATCTCACTGCAATCTAGGAGCGACATTGCTAGATCACATTTTATAGATTTTCTTTTAGGAACCTCCATGCTGTTTTTCGTATTGGCTATACTAATTTACATTTCTACCAATAATATATGAGAGTTTTCTTTTCTTTGCATTCTCACCAGCATTTGCTATTTTTTAGCTTTTTGAAAATAACCACTTTAACTGGGATGAGGAGATATCTCATCGTGGTTTTGATTTGCATTTCACCAATGAATAGTGATGTTAATCATTTTTTTGTTTTTTATCCTCGTTGGCTACTTGTATGCCCTTTTTTGGAGAAAAGTCTATTCAGATCAATTGTCTTATTTTCTAACCATATTATTATCATTTGCTGTTTGGTTGTTTGAGTTCTTTATTTATTATGGATACTGAACCCTTGTTAGATGGATGATTCGCGAATGTTTTCTTCCATCTGTAGGTTGTTGCTTCAATTTGTGGATTGTTTCCTTTGCTGTGCAGAAGCTTTTTAGTTTCATGTAATCCTATTTGTTTATTTTTGCTTTTGTTGCCTAGGCTTTTGATATTTTATTAAAAAAAATTTGTCTAGACCAATATCTTGAAGTGTTTCCCCTATGTTTTCTTCTAGTGTTTTTATAGTTACATTTAAGTGTTTATTCCATTTTGAGTTGATTTGTGCATATTGAGAAATAGAGGTCTAGTTTCATTCTTCTACATATGAATATCAAGTTGTCTCAGCATGATTTATTGAATAGGCTGTCCATACTTCAGTGCATATTCTTTCTTGGTACCTTAGTCAAAAATCAGTTGGGTATAAATACATGAATTTATTTCTGTGTTTTCTATTCTTTTTCATTGTTCTATTTGCCTATTTTTAATGCCAGTCCCATGCTGTTTTGATTAATACATCTTTTTAGTATATTTTGAAATCAGGTAGAATGATGCCTCCAGTTTTGTTCTTTTTGCTCAAGATTGCTTTGACTATTTGAGGTTTTTTGTGGTTCCATATGAACTTGAGGATTGTTTGTTCCATTTCTGTGAAGAATGTCATTGATAGTTTGATAGATATTACATTGAATTTGTAGATTGCTTTGAGTAATAAGAAATTCCTTTTTAATTTAGGCATTCATAAAATGGAAAGACATGTAAAGTATTATTTGGCCATTTTATTCTAACTTTGCAAATGTTCAAATATAAAGGTTAACTTAATATTGTTTATAAAAATCTGCTTCTGTTATCAAACATAGATGTTTTCTCTGTGCTTTAAACATATTGTAATTTTGCAATGAGTAAGTGTGAGTTATTTCAAATTTGCCTCAGGGAAAAGTTTAACCACTGAATGTAGAACATTTAGTTGTAGTTGCAACTAGTCTTTCTTCTTCTAGATAGAGAAGTGACTCTCCTATTCACTTGAAAGTTGAGATTTTTTTAAAAAAAAAAGTTAAAAAAACAATGCATAGTCCTTCACAGTGCCTCTTTTTGTTTGTTTGTTTGTTTTTAAATTTCAGGTTAATGTGAATATACAAGCAACCTGGTCCCAATATTTGAATTTGTTAGGTTGAGTCCCTCTTGTAGTTCTGTCTTGCACCCAAAAGGTGTGCCATACACCTTTACATTGTGTCCATTAAATGTAAGCCCTCTCTTTCCTCCCTCTTTCCCCCTCTCAACTTGAATTGAAATGAGTTTTTCCCCTATGTAGGTGTGAATTAGATCATCTACTGGCTTCATATTAGTATTGAATACATTGGATATTTGCTTTTCCATTCTTGTGAGACTTTGCTGAGAAGAATGTATTTCAACTCCATCCAGTTTAATATAAAAGATGCAAAGTCAGCATCTTATTTATGGCTGAATAGTATTCCATGGTATACATATACCACAATTTGTTGATACATTCTTGAGTTGATGGATATTTAGATTTTTTCTGCATCTTGGTGATTGTAAATTGAGCTGCAATAAACAATCTAGTGCAGCCGGCCGCCCGCCCGCAGCAGCGGGGCTGACTAACCAGC
>CAUYRH010013715.1:0-10179 GCA_963574655.1 Perodicticus potto
TATTCTTACATTTCCAAAATCACCGTTTTATACATTTGAGTTCAAAGTGAAGACCACGTTAACCCTTCTCTTAAACAATAATCGGCAGAACTTCATGACCCATAGTAAACAATAATTAGTATATCTCATGACCCAAAGCAATATTTTTTTTTTTTTTTTTTTGATACGGAGTCTCACTATGTTGCCCTCGGTAGAGTGCTTTGGTGTCACAGCTCACGGCAACCTCAAACTCTTGGGCTTAAGCAATTCTCTTGCCTCAGCTTCCCAAGTAGCTGGGACTACAGGCACCCACCACAATGCCGGGCTATTTTTTGGTTGTAGTTGTCATTGTTGTTTGGCAGGTGCAGGCCAATGCCTAGCTGCTGAGCTACAGGCACTCAACCAGGATTTTTTGCTAATAATTTTTGGTTTTATTGAGTTGTGACCAGAGAATAAAATGTCTCTACTTTATAAAATATCCTTTTTTATTGTAAACTTTCATTTTGAATTTTATGTTTGATCATTTTTGTGTGAATTTCTATATTGGGTATAAATTTTGATATGTAGCCAATTGTATCTTGCTCTTATATCTCCTTCTTTATTTGTTTGCTAATTGATCTATTTTGAACTGAGAATATTAACTTCTTGCTGTTTTGTTTCTAGCCTTGTCACATTGAATATCCCATCATTTTTGTCTTATAAAAGTGGTAGTTGTATTGTTTAGTTCCTAGATATTTTCTAGGCATTTTATCTTCCCTAGGAATTATGGTGTTTGGCATTAAAAAATACCCTCTATGATATAATTGTGTTTCTTGGCTAAAATTCTCTGCTTTCTGATATCACCATTACCCCTATTTGCTTATTGTTTCCATATGTTTAAAATATAACTTTCCCCATTCTGTCATCATCGGCCTTACTGCGGTGTTTTCTTTAAATTGTACCTCTTCTATATAGCATATAGTTTTTTCTTGCTTTTTGCATCAAATTGAAAGTCTTTTTCTTTTACTAGATGTATAATGATAGTAATGATTTGCATTTATTAGTATGATTGGTGTGATTTGACTCATTTCTGCCATAATGTTTTATAATGAAGTTCAATGTCTAGCACATTCTTGAAGAGCTTAAGGGTACAGAATGTTTCATGCCTTTGTATGTTTACAGAGACTCCTTTGAAGCCTTGATACTTAAAAAACAACAACATGATTCACCCTGTCATTCCTTGTGTTTTCGAGAATGGTGCTCCGCTGGGCCCTGGCTCTATACTCAAGACTTTTTTGTGAAGTCTGATGCTCATGTAATTCATTTACTCTTGTAAATAATTTATCTTTTCACCTGAAGTACTGAGTATTTTCTTACTTATCTCTGAAGTCTAATCCTTATACAGGAATATGATGAAATGTTGATTATCATGCATTCTTTTTTCTTCAAGGGACCTCACAGGCCCTTCGAATATGTATATTTAGAATTTCTTTTACTTTGGGAACATTTTCTTGGTTTATTGTTTTAAATGTTGCTTCTGTTTAAAATACAAATCTTATTCTTCTGTGTCTATGTTTACCAGTTCTAAGTTTTTTTTCATTTCTTCACTCCTCCTATGTTCTTTCTCTTAGTTCTCTGCCTTACTTTAATGCTTCTTTTTAAATTTTCCCCTGAGTCTATTCTCAACTTATAATTTAGTAGTTCTTCTGAGACAAATTTGTATTCTTCTTTCATTTCTTTCCTAAATTAACTCTACTTGCACTTATTCCTGGATTTTTTTGACAATTTTGATTTTTAAAGTTTTAATTTCTGATTTTGGATAATTTTTCTTAACTCCAAATAATTTTTTGATGATCTTTAACTCAATCTTCATTCTTACACTGTAGTTTTTCTACTTCATTTTGGTTTGGGGAGAATTGCTTTTACTTACTTGTTCGTATGTTTTTTGTTGTTTTTTCCCCCAGTGGTGTGTGTTTCTTGTTTTCAAACTATTTTTATAATAATTATGCATAATTAATTATCTCTCTCTCTCTCAGTCTTGAAGTTCTCTCAAAGACTTCTAGTTTAATGACACCATTTTCTTTCATTTTAGTAAAGTCCTAAGTTTTTTAAAGATATTTTATTTTGTGTTGGTGACAAAGTGATTGTATGCACTTTTGTTATTTAATACACTTTTATCTCTCTACACTCTAAAATATTCCTTTTGTTTCCTTTTAACTTTTAAGTCTTTTCCTTGTAAACTTTGTCCTGACCTACCATAATGTCTTTTAGAAATATTTTCAAGTTATCGTGGACTTACTCTCATTCAACCTTAGGTCCCCCAATACCTCTCTCTCTTCCCCTCCCTACAGTATTCCTCAGCCTTCTAATACGCAAAGTCTTACAGTAGGATGAAAATATAAGAAATTACCTTATGGGATTGGTATCTGGTTATTTTTTACCTACAATTATTTTCAAATTTGAAAATTTCAAATTGTCTCAATCAAATTATGCTGAGGAATTTTATTCTGTAGTTTTTCTTCATTTTTTCCTATCTTGTGTATGGATGAAATACATTATTTAATATGGGGAGTCAGGGACCTAAGCAACCATCAATGTCTTCAATACCTTGAAGTCTTGGATTTATTTTTTTAATCCTTTTACCTGTTCTATTAAAGAAAACTTGGATTTCTATAGGGAGATAAGTGCAGTCCAATCTTATTTGTTGTACTTGTATGCTATAAAGTTGCCACATACACTGAACTCTTGGACACGAAACCCTTGCTCTCAGGGGAAATACACAATCAGGTTACTGGGAGCCTCTGTTCCCAACATTTTCGTGAACCAATCAATAAATAACCTTGTTCTATGTGTGTTTCTTTTTCAGAATACCTTATTCAATATAGATTGGGATTCATTTACATTGAACTCAGATTCAATGAGCACTATGACTCACACTTGGCAAAGCTTGTCTGACACATGTATTTTCTCCACAGGGCACCCCATAACTTCTTGTATTTAACAGTACTAGACAGCTCTTCAACACTGTGCTTGGGGGGCTTTTAAACAGTGAAATCACCAAGAAAAAACACAAACGTGAAAAATAGATGCACTGTGAAAGGAAAACTGTTTTTAACATAAGAGCTAAAACAAGAAGGTAGTGTCACCTTTTCTTACTTCAGTTGGGAATGTGTATGTTGTTGGGTCATTTTTACACTGTGCTGAGCATGCTTACCTGTGAAGTGACTGTGAAAGTTCTGCAATTATTTACTTGGGATTTACAAGTAAATTTCAGGGACTAGACAAATTGACAAATGCAGAACCTGTGAATAAGAAGGATCAATTACATAATAGTCTGAGTTTGCCCTATAAACTGGAGGTCCTCAGGCAGTACAAAATTAGTTTACATCTAAATAATGTTTTTGAAGTTTTATTGAGTGAACTTTTCTTTTTGGTCTTAACCTGAGGTCTTTAAGCATAATTGACATTTAATTACTTAGAGAACACAAACAAGCACATATTTGCCAACAAAAAATATTAATGTCAGGGCCTATGTTGGAACAATTGAATAGAAACAACATGATTTTGAGCCAAGAATTAGTAGCTGTAAATTCAATTTTGTTATTTGAAAACCATTATGTTAGAACAAATGGAGTTTTGTGTTAGGGATATTCTCTGGGCATACTGATTGTGAAAACATCTAACTATATCAGCACACACTGTATCTAGTAAAGTAGATATAAGGCCAGCATGATGGATGAAAGCTATCGCCCTGTCCCTAACTATTGTATATTCAAAATTAAAAGTATAATTTTCTCAGGGAGCATTTGCTTTCCATGAATTTGCTTTGCTTTATCCCCGTTCATGAAGCAGAGTAAGAAGAATACAGATGATGCAATGGATTGTGCCTGGAATGAGGGATGTTTTCTCAATACAGTGCACATATGTGGTCTCAGCACATATGTGGTCTCCTAGTCACTTTAGCTAGGAGGTACACTTCTTTCCATTGTTATGACCCACCTTCGTCTGTATTGTTGTATCGGCCAGAATCCAGTGCTGAGTGCATTTACTTTTCTTGACAGCGTTCTTGGCCTAGCATATACTTGTAATTTCCCCCTCTTAAAGCAGAAAATGAAATGATACAAATGCAGAAATAGATGTGCAGAAAGAGAAAAGTAAGGATGGGGAAAGCTTTGCTAAAGTCTTTGTCTTTAGATTGAAGTTGTAGGATATACATACATATGCTATGAGGTGGCATTTGGTCCAATGACGTGTAATTTGGACACAAGTCATTCCCCCAAAATATGAGCTAACAATGATAACGAATTCCTTTTTTTCTATTTTTTTGTGAGGTCAAGTGTATTATTTCTTTTGTATTGCTAATTTTTTAAAAATCATAACTACATACATTTATGGGGTACCATGTCATGATTTGATATAAATGTGGAATGCTTAAATCAAATTAGCATTACCATCACCTCACTCACTTATGTTTTGTGTAAGACATTTAAAATTTACTCTTAGTTATTTTGAAGCATACATTGCATTGTGCACATTAGGTGAGATTCCACCAAATGCCCTCTCTGCTCCCACCAAACGGATTTCTCAAGGTAAGGGAACATTTGCTCTGAGGCTTAGTGATGTCCCATTCTGGATGATTAAGATGCTTTGCCTTCTGTGAAGCCAAGAATACAGATTTTCTTTGATGATCTTCAATGGATTTGGGAATAGTTACACGAGACAACTTTAATATCCCATCTCTTGCAATGCTTATGGACTTAACCTCAGTGAGTCTATTTTCTTATAACTAAAATAGAGACAATAATATTACCTCTACCAGAGGATTCCTGTGAAATAATCTATGAAAAGCAGTTATCACTATTTGTGATGCATAATAGATACTTAAAAAGTGTTGGTAGAATTATTGTTAGTGTTTTATTATGTTTTCAAAAGCTATGAAGTTCAACGCTAACAGAAGTAGTGTCCTGAATGTCAGTCATCTGGTAATCTTCTGATAAAGAACATTTGTGTGTGTGAGTCTTGAGTCATTTACGAAGGCAAGCCTGTTTTCTTTCTTGCTTTTCCTATAACATCTGGCACATATGAAATAGGCATCCATATTGTGAATTGCTAAGTAAGGTAGTAAATGGATCAATTCTGTTAAGCTTTTACATTTTCCCATTAAATTCTCCCCATGCTGTAATGGATCTCAGCACCTCTTTTCTGTAGGTAATACTCAAAAGTACCCCAACTACTGGGTGTTTGAGATTAAAGCCTTTCACTTTTTTAAGGATAATGCCTTTTACTTTTTCAAGGACTTCCATCTTCCCCAAGAAAGCATCCGTGACTCAAATGAAGCTTCATCAGCTTCAAATGTAGGAAAAGTGTGTTTAAGTCACAGAGGGAAGGATTCATGGCTTTCTGTTGAAAATGTATCCAGTATGCTTGATTTTGTAATCACTTCCAAGATAACCAAAGGGTAAGTAAAAATTTTGTGTAATTTTGATTATTACCTATCAACCTAATGCCGTAGGGTTAACTGGGTAGTTCCTTCGGTTATACCCATGCTCTGATCAGACTATTGACTATGCCTTACTCTGAGCACAGTAACTCTGGAATAAGACTTCAGATGACAACTTGCAGCCTACTCTTGTCCAACCCATATCTCTCTATATCCCTCCCATAAGTATCTTTTTTACATTGGTTTCTTTACAATAGGCTCTTTACAATGAGCCTATCTGGACAACATTTCTTCTTCATAGGTAAAGGAATTTGAAGAGAAAAAAGTGAAAAAATAGAGAAGAATGAAATATCAATCATTCTATATTTATTGAATCAACGTGCCTGTAGAAGGAATCAGAGATGTATTAAAAATATTTTCCCACATAATTCTGAAGATCAGTTAGAAGTGGGAGCCCTCTAAAATGTGTCTGTGCTACATTTTCAAGGCCTCCAACACCTGAGATTTCAGATTCTAGGGCACAAGTGAGAACTATGCTGAGGAACTGAGAGATTTCAGGAAGAAATATCACAGAGGTATCTACAAACTCTTGGTGCTTAGTTACCACCAACTTGACTTCTTTTATTCAAGCTCAGTCCAGTAGAAATAGCCACAAAAGCAAGTAACCTAATTTTAAATTTTATGGTAGCCACTTTTAAAAAAGAAACAAGTAACAGGTAAAATCAATTTTAATAAAATAGTATTGAACCCAAACACCTAATTATCTTTTTTCATATTAAAGTTCAGTAATTTTATATATGTATATTAAATCTTTCCTACCTTCTGTTTATTTTACTCTGATTGCAGCTCTCCTGAGACTAGATCTTAACTACTCACCGAGCTACCTCTGGCTTATTGGCTCCTGCATTGGAAAGCACAAGTCTAGACAGAAGTAAAGGCTAATAAACACAATATGGATACATTTCCATATTCTAAATATATTTACATTTCCACTATGCATCTCCATTCTCCATCTTCAAAAATTTAAATTGTGTTAGAAAAATATTCAACAGAAAAATACAACCCAAGTCCTCAAACCCGCTTGGGTAAACGAGAAGCATTTGAGAATGCTCAGCTTTTCCTCCTGCTGCTCGGAAGGCTTCCTGCCACTCACAGTCCCCTCTCTCAGCCGCAGGTGGTGCGGGGAGCCCCGGCCAAGAATCGCAGTTACTTCATAAGGGCGCTGGCAAGTTTGCAGCAGCTTTATCACCGAGCTTGAAATGGAGGTTAATAAACTTAGCACACAGCGACCTCAAGTCCGGTTTGCGGAGACAAGGCCACCATCATGTGGACTCTGACGGAACTGCACTGAGATTCACATTCCCTTTGCGTGGGTGAAAACACAAATGCCAGGTTCCCTGCGCATCCCTACCGGGGATGCTCACAGCCACGTCAGCCTGCCTACCAAAGGCGCGGTCAGCCTGGGGACCAGAGAGTGTCCCTGACTGTTTAAAAGGAGCACAAAACGGATTGAAACAGCTAAATTATGTGTGATCAAAGTCAATGAAACTGTAAAATGGGAACTTACATAGATCTCTGCCTGCTGCAACCAAGTTTCATCTGGTCAAAGTTCAAGTGTAATATTGGGTTAAATATACAATTTTGAACAGGAAGCTTAAAAAAATCCTCATCGTAAGAAAGAACACAGATTTTTAAACAAAGCCATTGCTACAGGATGACGTGTTAATCTTTTTGAAGGATAATCACACCAGTATAGTCTGTTATCAGGAAAGTCTGTAGCGACAAGATACTTTTCAAATGGCAAATCGTATTGGCAATATTAAAAACCTTAGACAATGTCAGTGTCAATTCTATACATAGCCTGTCTTCTAGTTTTGAAACACTGTAACACAGTGTATAATGTTAATATAATAACAAAATTTCAAAAATATTTAAACAGATAAAATATAAGCATATATTGTTATGAATTTGATGGACTGGTCAGGATGGGCCTGCTCAGAAGAAAATGTGAGATAATCATGCAATATTCAAAAATATGGTAAAACAAAGAACATCATAACATGTTTTTACCGTATCTTCTGCTGTAAGACCCATAGTTTCCTTTTCCTCAAGCACACTGACATTTGCTCTGTGGAAGCTCCAGGGCTTATGGTTAACTATATACTTTCTGAGACTGTAGAAAAGATTAGATGATTACCAGGAACCAATATGGATCCATTAATTCAGAATGTGTCAGAACAAATTAGCCTGCTTTGATAGGGTTGACACGCAGAGTTTAATGATTTTTGTATGGCATTTAAACAAAGGTTACTCTGATGTCCTGGTTAGCAATATGCTAAAATATAGCCTGAATTATTGTCCTGCAAACGATTGAGCAATTTCTCCAGAAATATTTCTTTCTTTCTGTAGTCTGGGGCATTTCTAATAGAATATTGCTAAACTTGGTGATTTGTCTTGTCTTTTTAATATTTTAGCAATGACTAAATGCTTAGGAAACATGGCTATCAAATTTGCAGATGACACAAAATTTGGAGACTGGCTAATATGATAGATGCCAGAATCAAATTTTGAAATGATTGTGACAAATCTAATTCAGAATAATGACACTGAACAAAGATAAATGATCCTGCATTTAGTTTAAATAATACATTTTATAAGTGGATCGAGAAGATCTCTCTTTGAAGCGATTCACATAAAAATAATCTGGACATTTTGTTTACCAAAAAATACAATTTTGATAACACAAAAATAATTTTAGTTTAATGAAATGGAACTTTAGGGACTAAAACAAATTTTATGATAGTCCCCTTATACTCTATACTAAATAGACAACATTGTACTAATTTTTGTGCTGCCTTTTGAGAGAAACACTGACAAATTGAATAGTGTATGAGGACAAAATATTGAGATGGTTAGTGCTGTAAGATGATCCCATTTAAGTAATTGCAATTATTTTCAGAACAGCCATTATGCTCATAAGTTATACAATCAAAGAGAACTGAGTTCAAGTCTCAGAATAGCCCTGACAGTCAACCTTGGGCAAATAATTTACGAGCCTTCGTTTCTGCAAGTAAACTGCTGATGATAATAATTATAAAGTGGATATATGTTAGCAACAGTTAAATTATACAGAGGGATTGCACAGTAGACCTACTCCACTTAGCTTTGTCTGATCAAACAGATGGAAGTAGGGAGATTTTAATTGAATATATTCTAGTTATTTACATTATCCAAGTGAGTAGTTCTTAATAAATTACCCAATAATTTAAATTGTCTTTCTAGGTAATGAGTTCCTTGTCACTGAAGCTGTTCAAAGGACTTTGAGTTCCTCGTTAGTTCTAAGCCTTAGACTAAGGGAGGTCTTGCTGTGAGGTGAGGTGTGATGACTCTCACCTAGCAACTCTACCCTTTATTCTTACGACATGCAGTTACTGTTGCCAGCACTACCCCACCAAGAGACAGACAACAGAGGGCTTTCCTCTGAGTTTCTGAGTCAAATGGAAACACACACACACAACTGGCTAAGGGACAACTGTGACGTACTAAAGCAGAACAAAGGAGGCACACCTGAGACAGCCCCACTGACCTGTCTGGCAAGATTCCTCTGCTTCATTGCTCGTTGTTCTCATTTGAAACATCGCCCTTTAGAATTAAAACGACAGAATCACTGTGAGGTGTTCACTGGCCTGCAGCAAGTTCTTTCTCCCCAGTCCTGTTCTGGCTTCCTGCACATTTCTCTCTCCCCCAAATCCTTCCTGGACTCTTTCTCTTTAAATTTCCCCACCTGCTATTTCTTTTCTCTCAGGGCCTATTCTTTTTTTTCTAAATAGACCAAATGTCATCATTTGCTGAAGAGTAAGGAATAGCCATTTGTACCCATCATTGTGGTTCAAAATCCTTTCTTTCGACAATAGTTTCTTCCAAATGTATGATATTAAGATAGTCTCATTTTCAGAACTTAAATCTGAGCTTCTATTTTTTTTTATTAAGACATATACACATAGATCATGAATACATTTATGCATATGTGGGAAACAATGTGTTGATTTTTTTATACAATCTGATTTGCTTACATCAAACCAATCAACATAGCTTTTGCCTCATTTACTTGATTATTATTATTATTTTATTTTATTTTTTGCAGTTTTTGGCCAGGGCTGGGTTTGAACCCGTCACCTTCAGCATATGGGGCCGGCACCCTACTCCTTTGAGCCACAGGCGCCGCCCTTTACTTGATTATTATGTTAAGACATTTATGTTCTACACTTGACAAATTTGACTTGTACCCTTGCGATATGCTCCATAGGTGAGCTTCTATTTTGGCTGCACTTGAGATTTCTACAGTTGTATTGGCTCTTTGGAGAAGCACAACAAAATGTACTTTTCTTTTCTTTTTATTTTTATTAAATCATAATTGTGTATATTAGTGCAATCATGGGGCACAATGTGCTGACTTCATATACAATCTGAAATATGTTCATTGAACTATTTAACATAGCCTTCATGGCCTTTTAATTACTATATGAAGACATTTATATTCTACATTTAGTAATTTTCACTTGTACCCTTGTAAGATGCACCGTAAGTGTGATCCCACCAGTCACCCTCCCTCCACCCATCCTTCCCCCTCCCCTCCCCTCCCTTGCCCCTTTCCCCATTTCTTGTGCTATAACTGGGTTTTAGCCTTCATATGAAAGCTATAGATTTGCTTCATAGTAGGGCTGAGTACATTGGATAATTTTTCTTCCATTCTTGAGATACTTTGCTAAGCTGGAGTTCCA
>CAUYRH010013716.1:0-23463 GCA_963574655.1 Perodicticus potto
CATCCTTAAAGAAAGAAGGAGACTTTACCTCTTTCATGTTTACATGGATGGAGCTGGAAGATGCTTAAACATTTTAATGGAGAAAACGATTCTTTAGTAAAAACTGCCTCAGTTTAATGGCCTCCCACGTAGGTCAAGCTCTTAACGGGTCCGTTGGCTGCTTCACTTTAAAAAAAATCTTTGTTTTTTTTTTTTTTTGTTTGTTTGTTTGTTTTTATCATTTTGCGGCATTGTTACTACCATTACTTAATATAGAGCGACATTTCAGTAACTTCATTGTATGTATGTTTGTATGTATCAATCCATCCACACGTACTTATACATGATTTCATTATACTGATTTTTCCAAAGGGAAAATTTGTGTTAGGAAGTCCCCCAACCCCAAACTGTGTAAAATAACTGACATCCTCAAATTAGTTTCTCATATTATTAAATAAATTTTTTTTTGGAGTTTTAGGCCTGGATAAGCTTCGGAATTGGAATGTACAGAACGCTGTTGTTGATGACAAAGGAATAGGCAGAGGCAACTTGATAATGTCAGAATATTGATACTATAGGTTGACTTAAGCTGGCGAGGAAAGATGCTGGCTCCTGGGGTGGGGGGTAACCGTGTGCTCACAGATATTACCAAGGTAGCACAGCAGTGGAAGAAAAGATACAAAGCCATCTGAAACAGGAACTCTGCTAGATATTTTTTGGCAACTCTCCTTCAGTTTCTAATACCCTGAGCCTTAATGTTGGGGTTCAAGTCCTTACTGTTGCAACTCTGCACGTGTCCTGCTATCTGAACTCCAAACCCTAGGAGCCACATGTCTGAGGTCTGAATGTATTCCTGCTTCCAAATCAATCTTGTCACTCCACGGAAAGCAATGTGAGATAATAAGTAGTATTCACCTGATTGCTTTCCTGCTCCGAGACAGCTGGTGACGCACGTCTTCTTGATAACCAGGAGTTTCAGATCTCAGGCAGGGCTACAGGGAAGCTGGGAGTTCTCGGAATCTAAATTTGACAGTCGATGGCTGAGCAGAGGGTCAGAAGGGATAGAATCTGTGACAAGTATGAGAAAGGAACAAAATTTATCTGCTCTGGTTGCCGTGATTAGATGTCTCTTTGTCTGGTTTTCTTACAGTGGGTAACTGATCAGACCCGCCAGCTGGCTAATATCATAATTAACAAAGTTGCCACTGCATCTGCAAAGTTTAATCGAAAAATTTGCCAGTGATGTGATGGCATTGTCACAAAGATCATAAGGGACACGGAGCCGACTTCTGCTAAAGGTGGAACGGCAGAGCTGTGCAGGCAAGATGAGGAATTAGGAATTTGTTCAGCCAAAGGTATGTTTCTTTTATAATTCCACATCCTTGGTTTTCTTATTAAGATTTTCTGTTTGATGGTTGGTGGATTCCTTTGTGTTTTGTGACCGGAATGAGTCATAAAAAGACGTATGTATTTTTTGAGCATTTAATATATGTTCTCTGAAAGCTTTAGAATTTTTTCTTTTTACTAAATCTGTGAAGTCAGAAATATAACTAAATAAGATTTGGGTGCTGAGAATAAATATAAGGCAATATTTTTTCCTTTTGTGTCTACCTAATCTTTATCAGTTTTCCAGAATAAGTATTTGGTAACAAATATCAATTGAATGCTTATATTTTATAGCACTGGATTTATTTTGCTCCATAATATAAAAGCTATCATTGTGCTTTATTCTATTGTATTAAGGTAGTTATATGATACAAGAGGAAAAGAAGCAAATGTAGTTGTGGAATACGTACAGGTTCTAGTTCCATTTCAAGAAGTGCTCGAGGTTTGGGGGGCTAAGGTCTTGACTTAAGTCACATAAAGCAGTTGGGGCTTTTTAAAATAGCACTTATAAAGAACAGTATTTATTTAAATTGTATGCTATTTTCCAATACTAATCTGGCCATTGACTACTATACCTGTGTTTTCTTTTTACTGTGATTTACTTTGTTGATTGAATATTCAGAGGAGTTTCCCAAGTGCTGCTAGCCTTTATTATTGCTAATTAATGGCTGTGAATATTGATGAGGGGAACATGCACCTCTGTGCACTTCATCTGAGTACAAAGGGGAGGAAGGGGACTCAGAAAATACATAGAAGGCAAGTTTGGGTTATTTATGCTGCGTTGCATTCCTATAATATCAAGGTGATCAATTTGCAATATAATCGGGGGCATGAGTTAAGATTCTTTTGCTTTCCGTCCATGGCCTTCCAGGCCACTGTGTCATGGCAAAGGCAATGACCTGTCTCTTGCCTTATTACCATTGTCTTTTGTGTTAACAGTAGTTTTTAAATGTCATGAAATTACATTTTGGAAACAAATTAATGCACAGCATGTATATTTTTAATAAGCCCATTTAAACTTTCTTGTGGTTTTATTGCTAACCGTGGGAGACTAGACATTCTCAATATATTGATTTTAATATTGGGCCATCAAATTTCATATTCCCAAATAAAAACATGAATCGTTTTATGGGATTGTGAATTTTTAAAGCCTTTAAGTATTCAGATAATTTTAAATGCTGTTTATGGAAATTTTAGTTAAAATTTAACCTAACACATTTCTAATTGTCACTAAAAGTGAATGACATTGATAAGAAAAGCTGAACGTGGATGTGATTTTCACAAGAAAATGTTTTTCTCATAATGGGGACTTTCTTTTGGTTGCTTTGATTTTTTTTCCACCACCCCCAGCCAATATCTGTCAAATAACAGGCACTTAGTATATAATTATCAAGTGAATGATTTAATACATTTAAGGGTTTCTACAGTTATTAAAATATGGTTACCATTTGCTTCCTCCAATTCAGTAACTTCTATATGCAGTAAACATGATGAAAAGAAATTAGTAGATGAATGTCACAATCACAGAAAATAGGGAGGATTAAGTTCCTAAAATAATATATTGCTGTTTTAACCTAAAGCTCCATAATATTTTGTGTAACCGAGCTTTGATATTGTAAGAACTCTGTTGGGACATTGAAGGTCTATGAGGATTAGAAAGGGCCCAGAAAGTGGTTCGGCACTGATGTCCCGTTTTTGTTAAAACAGGATAATCTCCTGAGATGTGTAGAAATGAACTCTTGACAGAGTTTCAAAGGAATTAACGTTTTTTGGTAAAATGTGCTAAAGTAAGGAGTTGGAAGATTAGTGATGCATAATGAAAGCAATGCGTTCTTTCACATGGAAATGGGAATATAATAAATGTCCTGCAGGTAATTGGGGCTGTAGTAATTTTATTGAAGATTAAAGTTTGATTGACCTTTGTTAGGGTGATTAACCCTTCTGAAATTAAAAGCCAGAGCTGAATTATTCTGTTTCATTTAAATGCAAACATCGAGCAGGTCCTGTGTCATTCAACTAATAATAATAATAATAATAAGCCTTCCTATTTTAATTTTCACTTTTGACACATCTGAATGGGATGCTGCAGTTGGAAGGACCATAGCTCTGGCAAAAGCATCCTGTTGGCAGAGAAGGTAGAATAGTACTTAGGTAACTGGGACTATGTGAGAAGAGTCCCAGACACCACTTCTCCCATTCACTCATCAAAACCACAACCCCAGCAGAATCAGGGAACACAAAGTCAGTCTCCCCACACCGAAAATGCACGCTGCACCCTCCCTCCCAACCCAGCAACCTAGGAATGACCCGAATAAATCACAGTGACATCTCTATTCCCAATCCAATGCCAGCCACCTAAACTGTCTCTCATATTCACGTTAAATCTACACGATAACTCTTGAAACTGTGTGCTTGTGGTT
Organism: Perodicticus potto; assembly: GCA_963574655.1. NCBI lineage: Eukaryota > Metazoa > Chordata > Mammalia > Primates > Lorisidae > Perodicticus > Perodicticus potto. The sequence goes on from CAUYRH010013716.1 coordinate 3,786, forward strand.
TTGGTTACTTAGGAAGCAGTTCCTAAAAGTTGATTATTTCTGATGCCTGACATTTCACTCCCTGTGATCCCCAAGAACCTCTGGATAGAGTCAGTCTCTTCACTTAGTTACAAAATGTTAGACGAGAAGCAAACTAATTATTTGCCATGCCATTGCATGGTTTAATTTTACTTTCCTTTGCTACATTTCTTAAACCTTTGTGAAAACGTGTCCATTCACCTAGTTTCAAAAGACTGTTTCCATTTTTCGTCCCATATTACATTTTTTTTACTATTCAGTCAGTGAATATTTTTAGTTTTAGGTCCCACCACAGTCATCGTGCCTTCCTTTAATGTGTCCGTGAACTATTAAAATGATAATAAAGGCTCTCTTCCTTCCTCTTGTGATTTATTTCTCTCTCTTTTCATCTCTCGATGTGTCAAGGAAGAGAAGTCTAAGGCATTATCGTGTAAAAATTAAGAAGCCTGAGGTGCGCTAGTTTATTTTTGCACAAGCTTTTCATGTATTTTTTTAACATCCTTCTGAAAGATAGGCTTCTACTTCAGGCTCATGAAAAACGCCAACAATGAAAAACTTGTGATAGAATGAGATTATTCAACTGGCAAAGTGACTCTGGCTTCCCCAGAGAGTTAGGTAATACCTTGGAGCATAGATTAACAATGTGTTTAACTAAGATCTGTTTGCTGTGAGGATAATTTCCTAATTCTTAATTGTAGGACACATATTCACCCATGTATTGTAAACAAATATGTTGCTCTGTGCTTTGTCTGATAAAATGTAGATTATCAGCTTGAGCTTTAGTAGAATTGTCGAACTTTAGAAAATTCAATTGTTTCATGATACTACTTGTTTTCCTCTTAAAGATAATTTTTACTAAAAGGAAAATATGACCAATAAATTATATCTTTAAAACAAGCAGTATTAATTCCTTAGACAAAATTCAATAATCTTCTCTAATTTAGATTAATCTTGTTTTACCTCTTCCCAGAACTAAATAAAAATAATTTTCAGTATTAATATTAAAATTTGTTGTGAATACAACAACATTCTCCACGGCATAAAAAGCTAATGTGCTGAACTGCTTACTGATAACATATCTATGTTGTTATTAATTATCAGCGATCTAGTTTGCAAAAGGAAATCATGGCTTGGAAAGGTGGAATTCATGTTGTCTTAGTGCAAGAAAACATCTTGGTAAAAGAACAAAGGAAAATAAGATTATAATTTGCTAAATCCCAAATCCAATCATTTGTTTTGCTTTAGTGTGCTTTGAAGCCATTTTCATTTCTGTATGTTGCCTTTGTTTTCTGATTATTGGTCCCCCTGTAATCTACCCAGACCCAGATCTGACATTTTCTCTTCTAGTTGTGAAATGGCATTCTTTACCATGAATAAGCCAAGATTAATCTATTCCCTATTTCCATGGACCGCATTTTATAGCTGGAGTCCTTCTGTCTAAAAACAGATTGTTTAAAAAAGTGACCAAGGGTGATGTTTTTATACATTGAGCCTTGTCAATGAGTCAGCAATTTAATTTAATTTCACAAAAATTTAGAGAAGAACGATCATGAGCAATTTTATTCTGCTGGACTGAGAAGAGATAATAAGTAGCAGACTCAAGGATTTTTAAGTTTCTTTTTTTTTAAATCATTCATAGTAACAATGTAGTTACAGATGAATTCTTTTGAAAAGTTATTCTCTTTAGTATATAATAAATCAAGAAAAAAGTTATTTGGTTAATAATAGTCAAAGGAATTATTTTCTCTAATTTGTTTGATAAAATCATAAAAAAAACCTTCAGAAACAATAAATGCCCCATGTTAATTTTCCAATTTAATTGGCAGAGTGAATTCCCTAGCACTAATTTTCCAGTAAGTTGGAAGGTGATCTGATGTAGTATAGTGGCGTGGGGCTTATTTGATGTAATCTATGCTATTGGTATTTAAAACTATCATGCCACCTTTATAGATTATTTTGCAATCTGGAGAACTGCTTAAAATGATAACTATAATGCAAGTGCCTTCAGCATTAGCATGTCTGGAGCCATTACTGAGGGATCTTCATTAGTTTCAACAAGTCTTTATTAGGCACCTCCCATTATTCCTGGCACTCCCCCCAGCCCAGGGAGATAGGATGATAAGCCATGCTTTATGGCCAGAAACTCAAACTCAGAGTGGAGCATGACTTCCCTGAAGTCACATAGCTAGTCAGTGGTATAGCCACTGGTGGTGGTTCTTGGGATAACCCTAGTATTCCACTGTGTTAAAACTTGCTGGCTATGAGAACAGGATCCTTGGAAGATAAATTTCACCCCTTTCCCCAAACAAAGAAATTTACTAAACCCAAGAAATACAATGAAAGAATCAATTCTCTCCTGATTCACTCTGGAGGAGGTGAGTGAAGAGGAGATTTAGAATACTTGGGTTCATTCATTGGTGCACCCATGCAGTGAACTTCACTTAGCTGGCTCATTTCTTGGGGACAAGAAATTGCACTCCCCAAATATTAATTGTTAGTTTATTGGAAACCAGACATTAAGCACTTTTAAAACTTGCCTTTAAAATGTTTGTGTTTACAACACCTGGCCATTTTTTGGTTACAGCCATCATTGTTGTTTGGTGGGCCCAGGCTGGATTCGAAACCGCCAACTCAGGTGTACGTGGTTGGCGCCTTAGCCCGTTGAGTCATAGGCACTGAGCCTTTACTTCTTATTTCTTGAAGAAATTTTTTAAACTCTCTAAAAGGAAATTTCCACTTCACTCTATTAAATTTTACTACAATGTTTTAATGTTACCTTTTCATTCTTTTTCCCCCTCTTGTTTCTTTTTTAAATAGAAGAAATCTTTAAAAATACTTTTTGAATAAACTACTCATTTGTTATAAGTGAAAAAAAAAATGTTTGTGTTTACCCATATTTCATTTGAACTTCTCAAATTGTTACGTTTGACAGAATCTCAAAGTCCGAGTTGTCTTTGACCCACCTCATCCAATTTCATTGGTGTAAATAGTTTGACGAGGTATTGAGAGATGTGCCTCAGTATTTTACTATTCTTGTTCTTGAAACTGAGCCATAGACAATTTTCCAGTATTTTTATGCCAAATGCATTTAAACAAATATGTGGAAAAATTATTTTCAATAAATTAAAAAAACATACAAGTTGTGTGGTATTACTACAATGTGAGAAAAAGACATTGTGTAAAAAACAATTGGCAGAACAATTTCCTGACTCATTATGAGAATACAAGAATTATGCTCAGTTAGGCAAAAAATAAATCTCTACAAAGCTAGCCCTGGAGGTTCTAAAAATTTGAGATTGACAAGTTTTCACTTGATGACTTCATCTACCTTTTGAATGATGAGTCTGTGAGTTTGTAAGCTCTGAAGTTGGCTCAGAGGGGTGTGATTGGTCTAAAACCATCTCTGTATTCACCCACAGGGCCTAGAAGAATTCCTGATACATAGTAGGTACTAAGGACAAGTTTGTTAAATTGGTTTGAAAGTGACTATTACCCTTATAATAAAGATAGGGTCACTGAGTCCAGTACTTCATTGTAAAGATGTGGCTTTTATACTAAGAAATAAATCTAACCTTCCAAGTCACACAGAGAAAGGCAAAGTTGAAATCTATCTATATAGACATTCTCTGTATATCTGCTAGATTATTCCCATGTCTACTCTTCAGATGCGCTTAAAAATGGTCCATTTTTCTCTACATTAGCTTTACCTTTATGCTCATGAACCTGTTCATCACCAGTTAGCCACTTAGTGCTTGCCAATGACTAGTTTTCCTGAACTGATTACAATATTTAATCAAAGTTCTAGTTCTCAGTTTGTTTTCCATTTGTGGAGAGAAAGAAGGAACAATTTACAGTATCCATTTTGAAAATGAATGGAAAAACAACACATGGGCGCTGTCTGAAATTGGGAAAGTTGAGGGATATTTGCAGGGGAAAAAAAGGTATTATTCTTGTGAGAGTATTTTGTAATAGAGAAAATGAAAGTGTGTCATGAAACAAGACACACTGAGAGAATCTTGCCTATGAGATGCCAGGGAAAATGGAAGAGCAAGTTTGACCAACATCCCTTTCTCATTATGTAAATACTTGAAAATTCATTAACCATTTGAGTCCTGTTTGATGATGATTAATCCCTTAGGCAGATGCGAAGCAACTTTACTATGTGGAAACACTGAGGAAAACATTTATGAAAACTCTGATCCAATTTCTGAAAATACAGGCCAATTAAAGAGTGAGATTTAATTGAGGAATTTCACTCTGCATGAATGTATATATTAATGCTGATTTCTCTCCCCTTGTTCTACACTTTATAAGCGAGAGATTTTTACCTATTGACATATTATTGAAGAATTGAGCTTTTTTCCAAAATTACACATTTTTTGCATAAATGTGCCTAATTACCTGAATTCAGTTTTGATTAGCAGTGTTAATTGATGCAGCTGTGGCTGGTATCTGTTTACCTAAATTACCATGTGCAAACAGCAATATGTCTGGAAGTGAATATGCTAAACTGAAAATACTAATTAGCTAAGACAGATTGTTATTCAAGTCACATTGTGGCGCTTTCTAATGAAAGCCTGGATGTGTCAGGGTTTTATGATGTTCAGACAGAAATGTCTATATTACATATGATTTCTAAATTTAATTCCTAAGAACAGATGGGATGTCAGCCAGGGTTCTTCTGCCTCGTTCCGATATTAATGCGAATATTTTTCTCAACCGGAGATATATTCATATATTTTTTTGCTGAGAAGCCCATCATGTGCTCTGACAATATGCGAGGCCTGTACATCCAGACACATCTATCTCTTGATCAATATAGTCACGGATTATATCCACCTACTGTCCTGAAGATGAAGACAAATAAAGCATCTTGCAAGTTTAATAACAGCAGCTGGTTAATTTAATCAAATCAAATAGCAGAAAGGTTAGTTAAACAGACAGCTTAAACTGAATAGTATTTATGGGTGATTTCTTTTTGTGTTGCAAATAATACTAAAGATTTGATTCTAGGATTCTTCAGAATCAATGAGCAATTCTCAGAGCTGAAAGGCGAGTTCTCGTTGCCTTCAGACTGTCTTGAATCTTGAACCATTTTTCAGTGGCTCAAAGAACAGTGCTAATTTTCAAGGGCCTAGTTTTAAAGTGTTACAGCCTTTTTTATGCCCTTGGTTCCCATTCCCTTTGCCCTAATGCATGGACTTACTTTGCCTAAGGTTTCTCTCCAAAGAGGGCATTAATCTTGACCTTCTGCTGTGGCACTTAGCTCTCATTAATGACACTGTGACTTAGAGATATCCAAAGAATATAGCACAAATCCTGCACACTATGTAGTGAGGAAATAATGAACCCACCTTCCCTTTCCCAAGGAGCTAAATAATTGTGATCCACGCATAATAAGTCTTCTCTTCCCAAAGGCTGTGAAAATAAGGCCTCTTGACTCAACCTTAAGAGTTTACTATTCCCTACTAGATACTTGAAGAGGCCATGAGCAAAATGGGGGTAATTTTCACGATGCAAATTTGAACATAATTATAGTTTGACATATTTAATTTAGGTTTAAGTGAGAATTATAATTACCAAAAATTGAATTATTTCAATTATGGTAATTTCTATCCCCAAAGTTTTGTGTAATTTGAGTTCTCTAAAATACGTTTAGATCTAGCAAAATTACAATGATGTCTAATACTAAAAATAAGAAATGTCTGAAAATGACTCTGTGCTAGTTACATCTGAGCTACAGAAATGTGGAAGTCCTGTTAGCTGGCCCCAGAATGGCTTGAAACAACTTAAAATTTGAAGAAAAAAGTCATTGTGTATTACCTGCCTGGGCCATTTGTGTTCCGTTTTCTGCATCAATACCAATTTTAATGTGTTGTTGGTATTTTCTGTGTAATCACTGAAACTAATCTAGTATTTTTAAAATAAAATTTGCATGTTATCACTATAATTATTTAATAGTAGACACTCAGAAAAAAATACTAAAGTCACCTTCCATATTGTCTTGCCTTTGATTATCATTTTAACATTAGGCTTTTCAAAGGCGTTCAGTATAAAATTCCCTTATTCTTGGAGATGAAAATTGGGAAGACTTTTTTTTCCAATGGCTAACGGTACTTACTGAGGCTAGTCTGAGAGAGTTTGCTGCTATAGAAGCAAGGGGTGAGTGTTTGTGTGTGTGTGTGTGTATTAGATACTTTAAGATGCCAGGAGCAAAATGGGGATAATTTTACATATACTTTAATAAAATCACCTAAGGATTGAATTTAGACTCTAGCACTGGCCAAATAGTTTGATCATCAGGTGTGTTAACTCTCTGCACTACTGGGTTCTACTGAACAAATCCTAAGTCTGCTTCTAGAGCCAAAGACCAAGGAAGAAAAGTTCCCCTTAAAAAGTACACCTGTCTTCTGTATAACAAAACAATGCTTTGGGCACTTTTCACTCATCGTGAGATTCTCTAAATATTTTAGTAAAAGTTTTCTGGGTTATTTTTGGTCTGCATGTGCAGATGTGACCTTGTTTGGGGTCAGACTCTGTTGATATCTTGAACATTTCTACATAGTAACTTAAAAATGGGAAAACAGGTCAGCGATGGCAGATCAGAAATGGAGTCATACCATTTAATCAGACATTTTAATGAATTGTCTTTAGGCAAATCACCTCAACTCAGTGTGCAAATTAGTTAATTTTAAGAATAAATATAGCTATCTTTCTGACTTATTAAGGATTTATCACTTGTGCCCAAGGTTCCATGGATCTGTAAATGAAGTATATGAATCTTTTCTTTGAACTTTAATTGGCCTGTGAGGGAGGCAGGTCTGACTGAGTTAAAGGCTGAAGGACTTAATCCTTTGAAGAAATTTTGATTTAGTTTTATTACTTCTAAGTATTGCTAATGCATTCTAAAATTAATTTGACTCTGACTGCTTTGTGTGTTCTGATTTCCTTTCCTAAAGATAGATTATAGGCTCCCTGGGGGAAATTGCCTCATTTTTTTTAATCCTCCCTCAGCCCCCAGCTTCACACTATATGACATGCACATAGTAGGGCCACTCAGTGTGGCGCACGCAGTAGGACCATTCAACATGCTACTGCAGTTAACTGTGGTTAGGAAGAATACAAGCCATGGTGGTTAACCCCATTTGTAACCTCAATAACCTATATTACAGGCTGTACAGGGTACATGTATTACCTGACCCAGGAGCTATAAACCATCTGAAAGATATTTTAAAAAATTCAATGCTCCTGGTTATTTTGAAAAAGCTATTTTTCAAAAAATAGAGACAGGTGTGACCTGCCTTTTGGTGGCAGGGACACAATTATAAGAGGGTCTTTACCTAACAAATACAATCAATGTAACCTGGTTCTTCGTACCCTCAATGAATCCCCAACAATACAAAAACAAATAAAGACAGGGTCTCGTTCTGTTGCCCAGACTAGAGTGCAATGGTGTGATTATAGTTCACTGAAGCCTCCAATTCCTGGGCTCAAGCGATCTTCCTGACTCAGCCTTCTGAGAAGCTACGACTACAGGTACATTATTTTTGATCAGGATTTTTTGCTGGTCAAAGAAATTCTAACATTTCACAAAGAATTGAACTCATGTAAACTTGTTCCCTGAAAAGTATAATACATGGATTAGTATATACTTGGATGAATGCAAATTTTGCACAAATGGGATTCGAATTTCAAGCACAGCTTGGTAGACAGGCAGACCTAAATTCAGATTCTGGCTCTGCCATTTGTTAGCACTGTGACCTTTGGGCATTTTCTTAACTTTCTTAAACCTTAGTTGACTCATCTGCAAAATAAAGAAAGTAATACCTCCTTATAATAGTGTTGGATGAATGAACTCTACTATATGTAGTGTATATAAGTGCCTTAACCCAATGCCTAGCATCGACTTGACACTCAGTAAGTAATAGCTATAATTATTGTATAAAATGTAATAGCTCTGTGTTAAAAACCATCAGAGGCAATTGGATAAAGTTTTCAAACCTGGCATTTATTAACTTAGAATTTTATGCAATTATTCCCACATACACACACACTAACACACGTCCAAACAGTAAACACACATGCACACTCATACACAAACCCAAGCCCATTTTGTCCCAGCTGTGTACGTGTGTATACATCTGAGTACGCACACAGGTATCATTTACATCAGGATAAAATTAAATATCTGGCTTCCTGAAAATATATGGTACCTGAATTTCCGGGTTCACTCTTTTCTGACAATTTCTAACATCTTTACAACACTTTGTAGCTCAAAAATAACCCTGTACACATTATCATATGTGATTTTCACAGAAACAAGACAGGGCACGTGACTTGGCATTCTTTTTTTCTTTATAAATGGAGTGTATAGAAATGTTAAGTGATTTACCTTGTGTCACTTAGTGCAGTGAGAAACGTGATGAGAGTCGGAGAATTGCATCTGGAGTCTTTTTCTGGACATTTGGGAAAAAAAGCTACTATTTGCTTGGAATACTGGCAAATAGAGTAACGTGTTAGCGAATAGTACTACACTGAAGTATAGGCTCCAGGAATGAGTAATCGGGGACATTACCCAGGTTTTGACAAGTGGGTAGAATTAGTTTCTCCTCAATAAACACTTATTAAAATATTCTGACTCACTGCATTGACCATTTCCACTATTAGTACAAGGTCTTGTGTGGAGAAGCTGGGACCAGGAACTTAGGTCACCCTCAGTCCTGGACAAAAGCCCAGAGTTCTAAAAATGAGGAAATGTCTAGAGATTTCTTAAGAAATTAGCATATGGAGCCGGATTTAAAAAAGAAAAAAAACGAAAAAACCTATTCTTACTTTATATAAGGAGTTAGTCACAGGAAAGGGAAAATGACCCAAGGATGCCATTTCATCCATTTATAATTTGTTGTTGTATTAGGTTAAAATAACTTTCTGATTTAAAATATTTTATAATTACCTTCTCTATGCGAGGTGTTGAAAAAGGTACTGTGAGAACATAAAATGTACAAGCCACCATGCCTTTGAGGATTCCAAAAGCTATCGTAAGATTATGTCCGTATTATTGCAACAATGATGTCTTAAAGTGACAAATTTTTCCTCCTTTAATTCTAAGGACAGTAAGGAATGCATTCATTCAGTAATTCAGTGAGCATTTATTCCTCCTGACACTGGGTAGTGGAATATGGCCATGGGCTTTGAAGGCAGATCCTTGGTTCTTCCCAAATTAGAGGTGGGAAGAATTATGTGAATGTTTAGCTCCCTGGTCTATAAAATTGAGTTGATCATAATGAGACTGATACGGGGATTAATAATGTTTATAAGGCACCTCCCCGGGTGTGTGGCCTACGCAAATGCTACAATCCTTATGTTATGAAAGTGAGTGCTTCCCCACTTGAGGGGTATGAAAGGATTTGGGGTGTAGACATAAACCGACCAGGAGAACTTGGAGAATTTTTAGTAGGGCCTTGGAGTAAGTGCAATCTGACGCAGTCCAGACTCCATAGCTGCTGACAGAATTTAGGAACAAGAAAGGAGCTTTTAGGAGAAAGGAAAACAATAGCAAAAGTGCTTTCTGTGTGGTTTGGTGTGTAGGTCTAGCCCTGCCTTTGTTTGATACGTCCAGCCTGACGAACATCTCCCGGGTGACCACCGTTAATTTAGGAACCCACAACATCTGTGCAATTTAAATAGCACCAGAGCCCAAACCCAGAAACCCACAGAACAGATTTCCTATTCAGTGTGGTTGAATGGGGCCACGTCCCTCCCTGGGGCTTGGATTCATGAACTGTGCGGCCCTAACTGACACCTGGGCGTTGCCTTTTCAGATAGCATGCTTGGTAGAGAGTTTCTGCGTCTTCGGACTTGTGCAGGGTTCTTACGTCCAGAAAGTCCAAATTAGATTTTTGTCATTAGCCTGTCAATCATGTTAAGCCCGCTTCATGAGGTCTGGGGTGGAACGTCTTTCATGTCCGGTGGCCTTTCTGCGTAGCCTCAGCTCCTCTCCATCATGGCTGAGAAGTTAACGAAGTTACCGCAGCGCTCACTTGATGTCTGCTGCTTTGGGAAACACACCTCGTATGTGTTTGGGTATTTAAATTCTGTTTTCTAGCTTTTAGGGTTTCTCTCCTCGTGGTGCATTCAAGTGCTATGGAAATAAGACCAGATGGATGTGACAACCAGCCATTCGCGAAATTACATACACATTACGTTTCAGAAAACCAGTGTACATATGTCTATCTGGATGTGTTCATATGCTGGATTATTTCTGTTGCATTCCAAATGGTGGGGATTTCAGTGAGTTGCTTAGAATGTCAGCATGAGAAGTCCTTTCAGGGGAAAAGCAGGGCCTGCACGGAGCAATTTTGTCACAGTCGGCCACATGTGGAGACAGAAGAAAGGTCACTACCTCCCTTTCCTTTCCTCCATGCTACCCACCACGGCTAGACATTATATTATAAATTTATTTATTGTCTTTTATCCCTCGAGAATGTAAACTCTATAAGGACGGGAAATTTTCCTTCCCTGTTTAATGCTGTACGGTTTGACATGGAGTGAGTACTCTATAGGTGATAATGAATACATTTGCTATCACTGAGATAATGAATTAGTGTTTAATTCCCCCTTGCGCTGAGGCCAGCGTAACATGTCTCTTAAGGATACATGTATGACTTGGCATAATGATGCTGCTGATGCCCTCGTATTTATGGGATGTTTACTACGTGCCAGGCACTCTTCTAAGCACTTTACTTCTAATCCTGACACAAAGGCCCTTTGATGTGAGGACTACTGTTCTCACTATTTTAAGAATGAGAAAAGCAAAGGACAAATCCTATGTGTCAGAACCAGGACTCCAACTCACCAGCCCGATCTTTCCCCATCTCATGTTATTCAAATGTGGCTTCTTGAGTTTGAAAATAAATCATTTCAGGAAAGTATCTGCCTCTTCAATGATTTATAATCATGATATCATCATGACCTCTCAGTTCTGGGCTATTCTGAAAAGTGCTGTTTTCTGGCTTAACCCAGTGATGTAAGAATCACTCCCATTTCAGTCTATGAAGTAGGGATGTGTAGAGGCAGCCATGTTTCCCATTCTGTATCTCTGTATTGATTTGCCTACCTACTTGTTCTTCTATGGAAAAGAAAAAAAGGAGACACTGGAGGATTGTTGTTGTCAATAAATACCCTGGGTTTTGATGCTAGTTAAAATACTGTGTTGTCAAGCCCAATTCATGTTGTCAAGCTAAAACGAAAAATTGGTATTGGGGATTTTATGTTGGTTGATTCATCCTTGCTCAAGTTTTTTCTTGCTGACACAGACTGTGATAGAATAATCAGATTTAGATTTGAAGTGCAAATACATTATAGAACTTTTTATAACAAATGTGTCTGCCTAGTTGGGTTAGGTCGTACTGATGGTGAAGTTCAGTTTACAAACCTCACCACAGAGCCCACGTGATGGGATCAGCTTTGTCCCAAGTGAGCGCTGGAAAAAAATGCAAAAGCCAAAATAGAATTATAAATCCCCTAAAAATTGTTGGAAGTCACCTCTAGAAATAGGTGATCAGAGAGTAGACAGTATGTACAATGTAATGGCAATTTTCAGGGATCGACTTGTATATTAGGTTTCCCTGGCCAGAGGCAACACATCTTCACTAGTATTGTGAATTATGTTTATTGCCTGTGCATTTCCTTGACATCTTTCCTATTTTCTATATACACAGCAGTAGTATTTTCCCTGTCTGCTCCTCTTTTCCCTGCCTGCTCCTCCAATCAGTCCAGATGCCCAAATAAATTGTCTGCAATCTCTTCCTCTCCTCAATTCCTCTGGTCCACGAAATCCCATTTGAAAAGACAATAGCTTGATTTGGGATTTACCTAATCCTATTGATTTTTATATCGCACATATTTTTATATCACAAATATGTAATATAATACTTATTTCATATAATATATGTTTACATGTTATACAATTTCAATGTTATATGTAATGTGGTCAGATTCCTGACACCACTGACTGGGGTAATTCATGTCAATTGTTTAGCAGTACTCAGTACATGGTAACAAACTCTAGTAAATGGCATCTATTATTTGTAAACATCTTGTAAACAAATACATTGTATGAGAATTGAAGAAATTTTTTGATGTAAGACCTATTGGAAAAGTCCCCGATTTTTCCCTTTCAGTGTCAAATCTACAAGATCAGGTGTTTATATTAAATTACACTCTTTATCTTCCTACTCACTCTAGTCTAATCTCTTGTATCTTTCCTTTCATATACTATAGTATGAAATCAACTGGTCCTCATCTAATAGCCAGCAGCAGCAGCACCACCATTACCATGATAACCATATCTTTAAAAAACACTGTCACTATTTAACGAATAGTTCACAGTTGATGAGGCACCTTCCCACTTGACAGAGCAAACAGATCATGGAGCTAGTGAGGGACAGATCTAAGATTCAGAGTCTGACTCTAGGCTTATACATCACAATGATAATGGAGAGATTCATGGGATTATGAATGCTGCAGAGAATTTTTTGTAACACCTACAGGTGTGTTCCACCTTCAGAGAACAAATTTTTTCAACTAATTAGTTATCGAGCTTGACCTTAAGGAATGAGATCATTGTCCCCTGTGTCTCTTTCCTTATCCCCTTCAGTTGGAATCTTTGGAAAGGGTTCTCAGACACTGGCTTTCAGGTTCCTCCAATCTCTTCCAGCAAGGCCTAAAGGCAAGTGAATAATCAAAGCATCAGGATGGGAATATTTGCTTTTCCGTTAGGATTATAATAGGGCAAGGGCACAATATGGCAGGTCATGGACTGGATAAGAAAAAAAAAATACCTTTGGGATAAAATAAACTACTCTTCATTGTATTTCTAATACTACAGCATTACCTATGATGTGACATAAATGTAATTAGTTCAATGTAAAGAATTTCACCTTGTATATCGAAGCAGTACCCTGAACCCCATAAATGCATCAATGTACAAAGTTATGATTTAATAAAAAAATAATTTAAAAAAATGCCTAACAGCTTTAGAGCTGAAAAAGAGATGGATGGAGAATGCTTTTTATAAATTACTTGTGTCATTGGGTGGGATGAGAAATGGGAATATGCCCGTGTGTTATTTAAACAACAGTTCACCAAGTCACATAAACATTCTAGATAACAGGGAAATTCGTCTGCGGGTGCAATTCTGAATGCTTATTCATCATAGGAACAAGATAAAATGGGAAATATAAAGGGATAATTTCAGTGTAAATGAAGGAGACATGCGTGGACCTCTATTATCATCACCTAACTATGGTTATTATTCCCTCATATCTTTCAAATTTGGGTGTCTTTATACTTGAAGGACTTATATCTGAGATGTGTTGCTATTGTTGACTTTTTATGTTTCCTAGTTACTCAGAATTTTTGAAAACCCCTTTTATTTTCGGTGGGGGAGAAAATTTAATCTATCACTTCTATGACAATCACATTCATGGCAACTTCACACACCTGTTAGTTCACCATTTGTATGTCTTCTTTTGAGAAATATCTATTGAGGTCCTTTGCCAACTTTTAAGTCAGGTTACTTGGTTCCTTCCTAGTAAGTTCCTTATGAATTTTGGATGTCACTCCCTTATCACATGTATAATTTCCAAATGTTTTCTGCCATTGCAGAAACATCATAGGCTGTCTTTTCATTCCATTGAATGTTTCCTTTGCTGTGCAGAAGCTTTTAGTTTGATGTAATCTCACTGGTTCATTTTGCTTTTATTACCAGTGCTTTAGACTCATATTTTTAAAAAAAATTATTATCCAGACCAAAGTTGGGAAGATTTTCCCCAATTTTCTTCTAGTAGTTTTGCAGTTCCAGGTCTTGCATTTAACTTTAACCCATTTTGAGTCTATTTTTGTCTATGGTATGAAATAAGGCTCTAATTTCATTCTTCTATATGTGGATATCCAATTTTCTCAACATTTATTGAAGAGACTGTCTTTGCTTATTGTGAGTTCTTAATACTTTTATCAAAAATTAATTGACCATAAATAAGTAGGCTTATTTGGGGGTTCTTTGTTTTCTATTCCATTGGTCTGTATGTCTATTTTTATGCTAGTACCATGCTGTTTTGATTACTGTAGCTATGTATTATATTTTAACATCAGGTAGTTTGATGTCTCCAGTGACATTCTTTTTATTTAAGATTGCTTTGATTATTTGGGGCCTTTTGTGTTTCCATACAAAATTTAAGGTTTTTCTTCTCTTCCTGTGAAAAATGTTGTTGGAATTTTGATAGGAATTGTAGTGAATCTGTAGATTGCTTTAATTATGGCTATTTTAACAATATTAATTCTTCCAACCTGTGAACACAAAATATTCTTCAATTTTTGTGTTTCCTCCAACTTCTTTCATCAATGTTTCATAGTTTTCAGTGTCTAGGTCTTTTACATCCTTGGATAAATATTTTCCTATATGTGTTATTTTCATCTTGTAACTATTGTAAATGGGATTGTTTCCTTGATTTCTTTTTGGCAGAGTGTAGAATACTACTAATATTTGCATGTTAATTTCATATCCTGGAGCTTTACTGGGTTGGTTTAGTGTTAACAGTTTCTTGGTGAATTCTTTAATGTTTTCTATGTATGTGATCATGTGTTGTGCAAACATGGATAATTTAACTTCTTCCTTTCCAATTTGGATGCAAAAAAAAAAAAACGTGTTCTGACCACTAAAGAAACAAATGAAGAAAAATCTGCCAACTAAATTTTAAGAATAACTAATGGAGATTGACTTGAAAGGGTTTCTTTGTATTTTATCCCTTACAATATGTATTTTATCAAGCTCTAACATACTCTAAGGTCTGACAGCAGAAGCTGGAAAGAATAATTTGGGAATAACAACAAAAGAAAAGAAAGATGTTTAGAGTTTGCAGGAAAAGAGGCCTAGCCATTTTCCACTACTCAGCTGGGATGGTTTTAAAGTCTGAAAGAGACTATAGAACATGTTAGCATTCAAACAAGGCCCTGTAAGAAGTTGCAATCTCCTTATGGGAACAAGCTGGTAGAATTTCAAATCCTTTTTGGATCTCAGAAGAGAAAACGTTTTACCTTACTGGAATGACTGGCAGAGAGTTGAGAATATACCTTTTGTATTCATACGTATTTATTGGATTCATGAAACAGATCTTTACTTTTTAGCCAGAGGAGATTCTCAAAAGGTATGGAGGCAGTCAAAGGATTTTCAGATCCTGAAAAAAAAAGAAACACTAGCTTTTGGTTTATTTACTGGGGTGTGTCTTTCTAAACATTTTCTTTGTAAGTAGCCCCAAAGGGCAATAAACTAGGCCTGAGTGGATAAGACAGATAAGGATTAAAGGATATTCAGCAGGAATGACTTACACCTGCTGTCTGTCTCAGGCTGTAGCTCAAGGAGATAAGTCTAAACAGGAAGAGAGAAACAGGACCATCACCCCACTGTCACGCAGAGCATTTAGAACTTCCTCAGCAACACACTCATCACGAACTCAATCGGAAGCAGCAGCAGCACATCTTTTAAGAAAACAAACAAAAGAAGGTTTTTCTTTCTTAGTCTGTCCCCATTCTAATCTCATCACTGTGTGTCAAGGGTGAGGATATATTGATGAGGAATTGTCATTCAAGCAATTGATGGGTCAACTAAACAGTATAACTGTTTAGTTAATTAATGAAAGATGGGTTAAAGACCAGCATTCCACAGAACAAAGTGATAGAAGCCAAGTTCAATTTTCACATCTCTGAAGAATTCAGGATTTTCAATGTTTTCCCATTTTATATGCCAGGAGACCAAAACACACAACATTTGTTAAGTAATTAACATCAATCAAAAGTTCAAAGTTGAAAACAAATTGAGAATATCAAATCGTATCATTGGCAAAGCACCCTTTCCTAGTGTTCTAAATGCCGTATTGAGAGCTGTTAAAAATAAGTATTACAAGAACCAAAATAACATACATGGTGTGCAGCTATGGGAACATTGTGCTTCAACAATCTTGCGTGCACTTGCTCAGGGAATTCACCCGTATCAGATAGTTTAAGGTGTAGTTAGCAAATCCTTACTTCATTTGAATCAAATAAAATATTTGTGGGTTCCTGTCAGTTGTTGCAAAGTTAAATACTAAAACCCTCTTCTGCTAAATATTTCTGTAGGATCTCTGTTTTCTTGACCTTATTATTTCTAGTGCAATTTGTACTATTTCTTCATAAACCCATGCCACCATGGATCCAGAACAAAGCATCATATTTGGTGCCACCTCTGCATCATTAATGTCTTTGGAGACCATACATTCACTCACATGTATGCAAAGGGAGCAGGTGAAGTGGTTGCCTTGCCACATTCTAGAATCTTAAAATTTTGGAGTCTCCATGAACGCCATTGAGGAAGGTGAACTTTTACTAGGTGACTACTTTATTTCAGGTATTTCATACCTATAGTCTCTAATTCTCACAACCCAGACAAGTGGACAACATTATCACTATCTTGTAGATGAGAAAACTGAAAGAAATTGTATTAAATCAACTTTTCTGAGATTACTCAGATCAGTTATTTTTTTGTTTTTAAATCAAGCTAACTCTGAAGATCATTATTTTTCCTACAACACCACAATATGCTCTCTTAAGATATTGAAAGACTATGTACCAAATTTTAGTATGTACCAGATTAAAAAAGAAGAATTATTGATGTTCATGGTTTATTATTTTAAAAAAAGAAAAGAAAAAACTAAGTCTCATCCCATTTTTAAGCTGAGACTCCTTAGTTCTCTTGGTACCAAGCTTTGCATTTTATATGTCATCCAAGGAAACACAGAAGGATGGATAAAGGCTGGGCGTGGTGGCTCCCACCTGTAATCCTAGCACTTTGGGAGACTGAGGCAAAAGGATCACGTGTGGCCAGGAGTTCAAGAACAATGGATAAAGGAGAGGGAAAAATAAGAAAAAGAGAATGTTGCATCTTTTTACCTGGTGGTGGCCTTTAGGGGGAAAATAAAAGGAAATTACTTGTTTTGCTGACTTTTTTTTTCTGTTTAAAAGAGGAAAGAGGTGTGTGTGGGGGGGAGTCAATAGAGAATATTGATGATGAATAAACAGCAAAGAGGAGTTGGTTTGAGAGTTAATTCTCCATCTCCCTGGCTAGTCCATCTTTCACTGAATGAGAATATTCTGTTTGGGCTTTTAGGCTAGGATTGTCACGTGACAAGTATACATTAATTTCACATCTTCTCATAAACTTTCTTTTGGGGATAAGCATTTTGGTTTTCTGCTGTTTATTATTTCAAAGGCATCTATATGCTAATACGTTTTATGCTTATTATTTTCGTGTTTGGCCCTTAGGTCATGCATCATATCACCCACCAGGGAGGATCATCTCTCATAAAAACTTTCAGATTTGATTTTGAAAATTATTCAGGAAAATTGAAGCCATGCTTTCTCCCAACGTTGGAAAGAATGTACTCTGGAGACTCCTATAATTCACAGAAAATGGACTGGGAAAACATTTGGGTTCTTGTGCTGCCAAAACCCTCTGGAGAAGGACAAGCAGCCACACAAAACATTTAACATTGTGACACTGAAGTGTTGGAAGAATGATTAAAATAAAAACCTAATAATAGGCTCTTAGAAATCACTAAATTGCTGTGCTTGATCCAAAGAGGAGGAAGGAAAGGCTGTTCTCATTCTCCACAGCATCTGAGGTGTGTTAACCACTGCAGTTCCTACAAATGCTGTTTTTTAGTTGAGTGTCATTGTTCCTTCACATCATTTCTAGAAAGTTAATTTAAGTGATATTACTTCCTGAAGCTGAGTTTGTGCTTAGAAGGAAGGATCAGGTGAAATAGAAATCTCGTAAGGTCAGCTAGCTTGATGTTTTCTTTCAGAATTTATATTCCAGAATTTTTTTTTTATTTTAATGAAGTTGTGATTTGAGAACAGATTGGTATTAAAGAAAAAAATAGACGTTAGCAAATTAACCTGACTTAAAATGATCTTGTTAGGCATCTTCTTTTGAAGAAATCAAGGATTAAAAACTGATTCCTTGACAGGAGATGTTAAAATTCAGATTACATTAGAGGGTACTTTCCACTTCACCCTTGGGTGGGAATTGAACGTCTTTTGTTCCCAAGCACTTGTTGGGGTGGGGGGAGCCAAGGCCCACTTCCCATTCCTCTGTATTGCTCTCTGCAAAGCTCTGTGCTTAAGAAAAGCAAAGGGTCAAAAACACTGGAGGATTGCTACTCCAGGGTCAAGTTCGTTTTGTGTACCAGCAGCAAGCTCTCTACCCTTCAGTAGCTGCACTTCAATTTCTTTCTGGGTTTTTTTTTTTTAATGTTTTCACTTTTGTACCTCAACAGTGCCTTTATTCTACAAGAAGTCCAGCCCAGCTCCTGGTATTTGTTATCTTGGCTCATTTTTAATGCCTCTTGAGCTCCAAGACAGCTTTGTTAAAAGGAGAGTTTGCTTTCAGGTTGGAAGAAAGGTTTCCTTCTGATAAGGGGTAGGCGGGGTGGTGGGGAGGCTGACAAGTAAACTGGACTGCTCCCCAGGGGCTCAGAGTGAGCCTACAAAGGGCAGGTGAAGACAGGTGTCTGGACAGCATTTGCTGGGACCGCCGATCAGAACTGTGATACTTACGGTCATAATCTCTCTATAAATAAGAAGAGCTATGGTGGAGGACACATGTGGTAAATTGATTAGAATAAATGGTTGCCAAATAATGGTAAAATAATATCTTCTTGAAACTTGCCTACACTTGGTATTTCCTGTGGCAATAAATGCCCTGCAATATTTTTTGTGCTAAAGCCTTGTGCACATCCTTACTTCCTTTTTATTCTACTTGGCTATGATAATTACAAAACAGCTACACATTGGAGAAGGATTCATTGAATAACAAATTTGGTCTTAATGCAGCCCCAGCAAAAAAGAAATCTCCTTTTCTTGCTTGTTTCTGAACATTAATTCAAGGATAATTCAAATTAGAAAAGCAATTTGTATACAATTAGGCTCCAAAATGTACTGGGTGCTGGTGAGCCATGCAACTCCATTAAGGAAACTGCTCTGACTGCGTTACTTTCTTCACAAACTAAGTTCCATGAGGACAAGAAAGATGTCTCTCTTCCACCGTTAGCTTGTCACTCCAGAAGGTGGCTGCAGTTTGTGAACTTCTAGCAAATATTCAGGGGACATAGCTCAGTCTACATGAGCAGTGAAGTTTGATTCAACACAGCTCAGAAATGCTTTTTAACTAGGGTGGATTGGCGCTCATGCTCCCAGGATGCTCCTGGCTAAAAGCTTGAAGCTTTGAAATAATAGGGACTCAAATCAGACAAGCCTGGGTCTGAGTCCGAGCACAATCAAT
Organism: Perodicticus potto; assembly: GCA_963574655.1. Taxonomy (NCBI): domain Eukaryota; kingdom Metazoa; phylum Chordata; class Mammalia; order Primates; family Lorisidae; genus Perodicticus; species Perodicticus potto. The sequence continues at coordinate 23,179 of CAUYRH010013716.1, forward strand.
ACCTATCGGTTTTCTGGCCTAGACCAATCTCTTGGTTTACCTCATTCTCTTTATGGGAAATATTTGGAGAAAAAAGAATCATATGGGAATTAAATGACAGGATATTAACATGGCATCCACATACACTAAGTGCTAAACTCATAGCCACTCATCTATTTTTTATCTATTACTTTATAGAATATAAAAGTATAAGTTTATTTTCTATTAGAGAAAGGGAAGAGAGTGGGGGGAAGAGGTGAGAAAATGAGAGAAAAGAGAGGATAGAACGGAGGTGAGAGAAGGGAA
>CAUYRH010013717.1:0-39696 GCA_963574655.1 Perodicticus potto
ATATACAATCTGAAATATTTTCATTGAACAATTTAACATAGCCTTCATGGCCTTTTAATCACTATATGAAGACATTTATATTCTACATTTAGTAATTTTCACTTGTACCCTTGTAAGATGCACCGTAAGTGTGACCCCACCAATCACCCTCCCTCCACCCATCCTCCCCCCTCCCCTCCCTTGCCCCTTGCCCCATTTCTTGTGCTATAACTGGGTTTTAGCCTTCATATGAAAGCTATAGATTAGCTTCATAGTAGGCCTGAGTACATCAGATACTTTTTCTTCCATTCTTGAGATACTTTGCTAAGAAGAATATATTCCAGTTCCATCCATGTAAACACAAAAGAGGTAACGTCTCCATCTTTCTTTAAGGCTGCATAGTATTCCATGGTATACATGTACCACAATTTATTAATCCATCCGTGGGTCGATAGGCACTTGGGCTTCTTCCAAGACTTAGCAATTATGAATTGGGCTGCAATCTGCCCTGGCTTTTCACGTCTTGTTTTTTCCTCATTCTGTAGGTCTCACTAAACTTGCCACCAATTCAGTAAGGCCTTCTCTGCCAGCTTATCTCTAAGACCTACACCCATGTGCACTTTCTATCACTTTATTCTCCATTATTTTCTTACTTGTAGTAATCCCTAATTGACACAAATGTTTTAGTATAATTCATTTACTTATTGGTTCTACTAGAAAATAAATTGGAGAAGACAAGTAACTGTTCTTTTCAGGGACAAACCATTCTAGTCCCTAGAACAGTGGTTTTCAACCTTCCTAATGCCACAACCCTTTAAGACAGTCCCTGTGGGTCGCGACCCACAGGTTGAGAACTGCTGCCCTAGAATAATGGCAGAAGATGTAGCAGCTCAAGGTTGTATCTATTGTACTCTATGAAAGAACAAACACCCCCCCAAAACACACACACACTGTTTATTCCAAACTCCATGCTTTTGGTGCTCTGATTTCCCTTGCTTAAAATTCCGTTTTTGTGATTTCATTATCTTTTACTTTACAATTAGCCATATTCCCACAAAGGGATGAATCACTGCCTTAATTCTTCCCTATCCACAATGAGCTCTGTTTCCTATAGTCTTACATGCCATTGTAACATCATTTAGTTTTCTTAAAATTTGATAAAACTAATTTTTAGCTGGGTGTAGTGGCTCACACCTGTAATCCTGCCACTCTGGGAAGCTGAGGCATCTGGATCCCTTGAGCTCAGGAGTTTGAGATCAGCCTGAGCAAGAGAAAGACACTATCCATAATAAAAAAAAAAAAAAAAAAAAAACCTAACAGAGCATTGTGGTGAATGCCTGAAGTCCCAGCCGCTCGGGAGGCTGAGGCAAGAGGATCACTTGAGCCCGAGTCTGAGGTTGCTGTGAGGTAGGACACCATGATATTCTACCTAGGGTGACAGAGTGAGTCTCTGCCTGAATGAATGAATGAATGAATAAATAAAATTCATTTGAAAATAAGTCACTTCCTGAAAAAGCCTGCAGGGGGCACTTGCCTCTGACATGAGTGGCTGAAGCTCACAGGCTGAAACTTCACCTGTGCGCATTCTGTCTCTTTCTGTCGTAGAGTGAATGGACTTTGCTGCCGAGGAACCAGCAGTAGATATTTTTTGAAGTGAATTGACTGGAGGAAGGAAAAAGCTTTCAGTCAATAGTTTTAAAAGCCAAGGGACCATTGAAAAGAGAGAGAATACAAATAGAAGTAGGGACGAACATCTGGTTCAATACAGAGATTGAATCTTTTCTAAAACTAGGGCCAGGGTGTCTAATGCCTATGGGTGCACCGGGAATACCCCGGCTGCTCTTTCTACTCCAGCACTTCTGAAGACCTGGGCTGGACAGAAATTCCCCTGTACCTCTCAGCCATCCTTTCTCTTTCTCTCTTAAACTGTATAGACACTGAAACGAGCATTCACATCAGGGAAAGCTGGATCTCCACAGGCAGCCATTGACTGCAAGTAAGCTGTACAGAAACTCCCCTTTCATGATGCTACAGTAGCTCTATAAGAGCAATCACAGTGATCAGCTGGAAATCCCTCAACACTCGAGGAACTCACTGGCTCACACATGGGCTTCTCCTTGAAATGCCTGGCTGGGAGACCAGACGCTTTTCAGGGCAAATCAGCATCCCCATCCCAAGAGATTGATCTGTTCCTCCCGAGGAGGTATGGCCTGCAGGCTTCAGCTGGACAGAGCCAGAGAGAAGGCAGAGTCCTCAAATGATGATCTAATCCACTGCAGTTAGGACTCTTTCCTCTTGCATTGTTCCAGCCAGTGTCTTCATTTCTGTACCTCAGGCTTCCTAATGAAGCAGAGGAAATATTACATAGAGGTATTTATTCCTAGGCACACATTTTTGTGCATGAAAATCTAGAGCTGTCCCAACAAAGTTGTGATGGGGTTTAAAATCATTTTACGTCCCCTGACTCTGGCTTTTTTCTATAATCTGAACCTTCAGAGGGTTGCTTGGATAATTCCTCTTAGCCCTGAAAATCAAGAATCAAAAGTGCATAGTTCATCTTATTTCTTTTTTCTTTCTTGCACTAGCTTTGCCCTCCCCTCTATAATTCACTCCTCCTTCCCAAGAACCAGCACTCCCTGCAGCCTGGAAGATGACTATAGCCCTTTGCACACACCCCCCCCTCCCACCTGCCCAATCTGCATCCTCCTGCAACCTCCCAAGCTTTAGAACTTTCACTGCCCGCCTCCCAGGCCATTTTTCTCAAAGCAAAGATTTTTCCTAGTGCCAACTTTATAAACCAATTTGCACTATATTGATGACCTAATGGGTGTTACTTTTCCTCTTCACTGAAAGAAGTGTCTTAAACTCTATATGTCAAAGACTAAGAATAGGAATTTCTAGCAATTTAGAAGATGATAAAGATGGCAGTAGATTTGAGCAGCTGGCAAGGGCAAGCCAAGTGGTGGTGGTGTCAGTCAGAACTGAGGGCACCCACCAGCTTCATTGTGTGCCTTCAGAAGACCTAATTAGCACACTCTGATTTATCAGGCTCACAGAACCTGTGTGTACTTCTTCACACAGTCTCAGAGCTGGGTCACTGGCCCAGCCAGACTTGCTCAATATCTGAGGACACGCAACAGTGGAGGAAACAAGAGGGCGAGGCCTTTGGGGTTCACAGAGAAGAAATCTGGAGGACGGAGAGAGAGGGAGAAAACCACCAGTTTGGAGACCTAGGAGACATACCCTGTCTTCTGGATAAATTTAAATTTATTAAATTATTTCAAAGAAGTGACTTCAGGTACAGTTCAGTTCAAGTTGACATGCATTGACTGCTAATGCACGATGAATAGTGATAACAATAAATTATTATACTAATCAGTAAATGCTGGATTTGCACTTATCTTGCATCATGCATTTTGCTAAGCATTGCCCATGGATTATTTCAACAGGTATTTTATTAGTTTTGGTGAGTGGTAGGCAGTGGTGTGCTAGTTAACTGGCTCTCTGAAAAGAAAAATATGCCCTGATTTGTATCATGTGCTGATTATCATGGTGTAAACATTCTCATCACAGGTCTTTTCAACCTACCAAGAAGTCACAACACTTCTAATTACATTAGTATTGGCCCTCAAAATTTCTGACTTCTTAACAATTGGTGTTTATAACTAGTAGGAGCTGCTTTCAGCACTCCACTGGTGCTAGGTACCTTTATTTCCTCCTCATTTAGGGTGGCCAATTCCTTCCATTTTGGCTGGGACTTTCTCATTTTTATTATTATAAAACCAGCGTCTAGGAAACTATTCTGGAGAAACTGGGATTGTTTTCACCTACTCTTTTGCTATGGTCTGAATGTGTGTGTTCCATAAAAACTTGTATGTTGAAATCCCACCCCTTAAGGTGGTGGTATTAAAAGGCGGGGTGTTGGGAGGAGATTAAATGGGATTAGTGCCCCTATAAAGGAGGCCCAGGAGAACTGCCTTGCCCTTTCCACCATGTGAAACACATCAAGAAGGTGTCTTCTATGAACCAGAAAGAAGGCTTTTCACCAGACACTAGATCTGCTGTGCCTGGATTTTCTCAGCCTCTGAAACTGTAAGAAATAAAGCTAAATACCCACTTTGTGGTATTTTGTGGTATTTGATAATAGTGGTTTGAATTGAGTAAGCCACCTTCGCACATGTAAGGAAATAGAATTTAGAGATAATTGTTCAAGATCATAGGTGAAAAGCAGCCACAACTGCTTTGGGGACTTCTGAGTTTGATTACACAGCTTGTGAGCTTTGCTGCAGCAGACACCACCCTTTCCTTCCTTAGTGGGAAAGATCAGAGATGAGTGCAAAGCTACCCTAAAAGAGAAGACGTGCGTATATACGCACCTTTTATAAAAAAGAAAATGTAAAGACTAAAATGCTTCATGATAAAATTAAGATACATCATATGAACCTAGTTCAAAGATTGAATTCATTCCCCAATTTATTGTGGTCTCCTAAAAGGATCTACAACTTTATAGAATCTGCATTTGCATAATTTATCTCAATCCTGCCCCTTTTGCCATGAGCACAGACCAGGCCAGCCTCTGCTTCTCAGCACACGTGCACGGCAGCGTCACCAATGCTATTATACATCTTTTAACAATCCGGGAAATTTTATAAGTGATGAAATTTTCCTTTTCTTAATATTCACTGTTGAATACAAGAGTCATTAACTATAACATAATCCTTCAATTTAGAAAATCATTTCAATGAGTATTCCTAATGAATATCAGGACATTTATATGAAAAGCAGAGCTTCGTTTCTTCTAAATTGAAACTCATGAACTCTAATATATCTTTTAATTAGAATATCCTTTAAGAATAAGCCTCATGAATAATCATGTTAATGTTCCATTATGTGTTAAGTAAAATAAAGTTCTGTTGGGAAACTTCACATTTTGTTTTTCTGTGTCTGATAGAGGTTTTAATATTTTACAAATATTCAATATTTGTAAAAAGCTAAATGATTTGTTTAGATTATAGTAAACATTGTTTTTGACCTAATAGGCCCCTTGTAATGGATAAAATAAACTGCTGCATAGAGATGAGTTATTCTGATTTTGTAAAATGCCGTAATATTCTGAAAGCATTAAAAGAGTGCAAAATGACATTAATTTACCCAACCAATGTTTCAGAAGAGTTGGTTTAATATGAATATATACATATGAAAAATAGCGAGTCTCAACACTCATAAGCTATCTTAATTATCTTAAAAGCATTCAAGAAAATCTTCCCAAATACTTTTTTATTAAAAAGACATATATGACACACACCTTGCCCCATTAACTTTGAAAGATAAGTGCATGCCAAATAGGGCTTTTATGTGTGTAAGAGAGATAAAAAGCGAAGGCAGAGAATACATTTAAGTTGGAAGTCACAAAACAGGAACCAGAAATAGATTTAAATTTTATTTCTCAGAGGACCTTATGTCCTTGAGGTCTATTTCACTCTAAAATTGTATAAATCAAAAGGGATTTAGAAAAAAAAAACTTATAGAATATTGGATCTGCTCCTTGGGGGTGCATGTCATCTAACTCAAGTGAGTGCAAAGGCGTAGGTAGGAGGGCATGAGGATGAGGAATCTGAGAAGAAAAGAGGATCTTTTTAATATAAATTGTTAATTTTGTATTTTGCATGAGGAAGGTATCTGCTATTTCAACTTACTTTGCTTCAAGGTCCGGAATTAAAATTGACATCATTGATCATCATCATCATAAAATTGACCAAACTAACTCATATGTTTGGTTTCAGAAAATGTGGAAAAAACAAAATGCTATCACTACAAAACAAAAGGTAACAGTTCTGTTCAGGATTAATTTTACCTGTAGGCTACAAAAAAAAAAAAAAAAAAATTAGATGGTCTAAAATCAGACATTAAAACCTGAGTTCTGATTTGAACCTTAAGATCACTATCCCTCCAAATATTTGATGATTTGTTTCTGGGAAAATTGTTAAAATCTCTTACTATTTTCTCAAAGCAGTGAGACAGTCAGAAAAATGGAAGAATCCCTGGCAAGAATCTCTATTACAGGATTGTGTCAGACAATTCAGGATTTATATGTTCTTATGACATACTTTATTACTTAGAAAATGTACAATAAAGATATAATAAGCACTCATCATAGTTTACTATATTTTGCATTTTGGACATAAAGCTCACAAATTAAAGCAGATAAAATAAGTGAGAAATTTCTAAATAATTATTTTAAGGTACTTATTACACATTTTAATAATATTTTCAAACTGTAACAGAAAAATGCTCTCAGAGACAAGTTAGTAATTTTGATTTTATTAGTGGCAGAGCCGGCCTTTGGTCAGTGGTAGCCACCTACATAATACAATTTCAGAGAAGTTATATTGACATATGCCTGAACCCACAAATACCCCACTACTTTGCTGGGCTAGAAATTCTACTACTACCAATCCCTCTTTTAACTCATCCTTCTGAATTTCATCTGAGCTGTAAATATCCTTAGGAAAATACTTACTGCTTTAATCCTTATAGGATCATGGAAGCCTGCCATACTTTCTGATGCATGAAATGGGCTGAAGAGGAGACTCTGAAACACACAGAGAAGAAAAGACATTTCCACTGAAAACAGAAACAATTATGAAAATGGAAACCAAGAATCTAAAGGTGAATCCGAGTCACATGTCGTTTATCAATCTATCATTTATGATTAGCCAAAAAGTGCATCAAAAATAAGTATTGAGACATCTTTAAATATACTATATATTATGTACTTACATAATTTGAAATCTATCAGATTGGGTTTTTTCTAGTAATTATAATCCCTTCAAAAGTGCTAAAATGGTAATTCTTCATGCTTATCTCAGATTTTTAATACATAAGCTTAATTTGAGATATTACTTTTTTTTCCAATTTTTAATCTCTTCTTAATTGTTAATAGTGTAATGCTCTGATCTTCGATTAATAGGGTAGGTTTAACTAAAATGGAAATGTCTGCAAATCCTCTCTTTCTGACTCTTTTACTTTTTGCCTCTTGTTTCAAAAAATAGAAATAAGGCCCTGATAACCATAAAAGGAAGTTTCCTCCAGGTGCTAGAAATAAGGTGGTAACTAAAACATCACAGTGGGGACCAGAACGAGATCTGAAATGGTGGTGATGGTAATGTACCAGCAGAGGCCTTAATGGATGGGGTTCTGATTCAGGTTTTGGAAGGAGAATACAGGGAGGTGGAATTTAGACTCCTTCAAAAAGTTAGAAGGCACAGGAAGCAATAAACAACAGAAAAGATGAAAGCATACATGAAACAAAAAACCACGATACGGAATTTTAAACTCTGATAATTCAAAGCATAGTAAATTCTTTTTTTCCTTTTTTTTTTTTTTTTTTTTGTTAAATCATAGCTGTGTACATTAATGCAATCATGGGATACAAAGTGTTGGTTTTATATACAATTTGAAATATTTTCATTGACCTGTTTAACATAGCTTTCATGGCGTTTTCTTAGTTATTGTGTTCAGACATTTATATTCTACATTTAGTAAGTTTCGCCTGTACCCTTCTAAGTAAAGGGACTTAAAAAATTTTGTATTAAAAAAATTAAAAGTAGGCTCGGCACCCGTACCACAGTGGTTACACTGGCAGCCACATAAGCCGATGCTGGCGGGTTAGAACCCGGCCTGGGCCAGCTAAGCAACAATGGCAACCGCAAGAAAATATAGCCGAGCATTGTGGTGGACGCCTGTAGTCCCTGCTAGGTGGGAGGCGGAGGCAAGAGAATCGCTTCAGCCCAAGAGTTTGAGGTTGCTGTGACCTGTGACGCCACAGCACTCCACCAGGGTGACATAATGAGACTCTGTCTAAAAAAAAAAATTGAATACAGAAGTAGGGAACAGAATGTTAAGAAATAAGACATCTTCCAAGAATGACAAACTTTCCTAATAGACACTCCTTTTTAAAAGAATCAAAATTTAGTAAAAAGAAAAATTAAACTCAGAAGAAAGAATAAAGATGCAATAAATAATGGTGGGTGAAGAAAAAGATTACCATGTTAAATAAATTCAATAAATAAAGAGTGTAAAAATAATTATAATAATAATAGTAATGACAAAAACAACAATAGTGGTGGCAATATTTAATAATAAAGTAGAACTGAAATACAGGGTGGCCAAACAGTTCATGTGCACTTTAAATTAGTGTGCAATTTTAAATTTCACACGAACTTTATGGACACCCTGTATAGACAAAACATAAAATGCAGAATTGAAAGGGAATGGGACAAAATTTCTCTAGGTTTCTTAATTCATTTTATAGAAGTATAAAAACATAAATTAGAGTTTGCTAAATGTGTATATTAAAAATTTATATTTTTTCTCATTTTTTCTTCCCTTTTCTTCCTTTGGTGAGCAATACAAGCCAAAAGCCAGCGCAGCACCTGTAGCTCAGCAACTAGAGTGCCAGCCAAATACACCAGAGGTGGAGGGTTCATATCCAGCCTGGGCCCGCCAAACAAGAATGCCAACTAAAACCAAACAAGAGCCGGGGGTTGTGGTGGGCACCTGTAATCCCAGCTACTTGGGAAGCTAAGGAAAGAGAATCACTTAAGCCCAAGAGTGTGAGGTTGCTGTGAGCTGTGATGCCATGGCACTCTACCCAGGGAGACATAGTAATCTGTGTCTTTAAAAAAAAAAAAAGCCAAAAGCCATTAAATTGAATAGAGCGAAATAAGTGTCTATGAGGGAGGGCAGTTGAGCCACAGTACCCCAGGGTGGGATTTAGAGCCCCACAAGGGTGACGAGGACAATCATTGCAAGGATGATGACTGCCTGGTAAGGGTAGGATAAGAAGGAATGTCCCCCAGGACATAGCTTAGTGTCAGGCGTCAAAGAACAAGCAGAGTCAGGAGAGTGTCCACGTGGGGGATGAAGCTTGAGAGATGACCTGGAAATGTGTTTTGAATGTGAGCAAGATGCCAGAGGCCATTGTGTAAGTAGGATGTTCTTGCAGGAGGGATGCTCAACCCAAGTGCTTTGGGAGATGTCTCTATATTTGAACATCTTAGTGTAGAGTAGGAAGAGGCCCAAGTAAGTGGAGAAGGATGCCACATTATCAGGGCATCACAGAATGGGGATGGGAGCCCATACAAGGAATAAAGGATATGTATGCTTAGGGAAACTTCCAGTGGAGCTTCAGAACCTGAGCATGATGAAGAGGCCACTGGACTGCTGGGGTATCCAGTATTAGGCGTTGGAACCCAATGTGCACTGATGTGGCGGGGCTGCAGTAGCCAGCCAGAGGCCGTCAGAGCTGAGGGAGGGTTGTTGCTAGTGCAGGGTGCAGCAGCAGTAAAGACAGACAGGTTACAACAAAAGGACTGATTATATATGGCAGATTTCTCACTGTTGGAGAAAGGAGTTACCAATACAGAAAGGGTGAAAACTAGAATCAACCTGTGTTGCTGTATTGGAATTGAGAGACGTTTGGTTTTGAATGCATTGTTTTCAAGCTATAGGGAAATATAACTTTTATAAGTTATAAAATATAACTGCTCATCTCTATGTAGGTACACATACTATCTTGTGACATACGTGTGCATCACATATACTGTACATACCACAGTTCTGATGGAGAGTGCCAACACTCCAACAGCAGGGAGCACAACTAGCGCCTTCATTTTGACTTCTAAATGCCAGTGTCACTAACAGGAACCAGGCATTATTGGAAAACTGTCTCATTCCAGGGCTGGGACACAAAACTTACTGCTTAGAAAAGATATGCCTCAAGGATGGTGGGGATATGTCACGGAAGGCGGGAGTAGTAAATGGTGCTCAAAGAACTGGTTAGCACGTGTAGAAGACTAAAACAGGACCCACACTGCTTACCACTAATAAAAATTGACTGTAGCTGGATAAAATATTTAAACTTAAGACAGAAAGCTGGGTGCAGTGGCTCACACCTGTAATCTTAGCACTTGGGAGGATGAAGCAGGTGGATTGCCTGAGGTCACGGGTTTGAGACCAGTCTAAGCCAGAGCGAGACCTTGTCTCAAAAAACAGCCAGGAAGCTTAGTGCCTGTAGCTCAGCGGCAAGGGCACCAGCCACGTACACCAGAGCTGGTGGGTGGGTTCAAATACAGTCTGATCCTGCCAAACAACAATGACAATAATATATATATTGTGGCAGGTGCCTGTAGTCCCAGCTACTTAGTAGGCTGAGGCAAGAGAATCACTTAAGCCCAAGAATTGGAGGTTGGTATAAGCTATGACGCCACAGCACTCTACCTAGTACAACAACTTGAGACTCTGCCTCAAAAAAAAAAAATAATAACACATCCAGGCGTTGTTGTGGGCACCTGTAGTCCCAGCTATTTGGGAGGCTGAGGCAAGAAAATCACTTGAGCCCAAGAGTTAGAGATTGCTGTGAGCTTTGTTGCCAGAGCACTCTACCAAGAGCAACAAAGTAAGACTCTGTCTCAAAAATAAATAAATAAACAAACAAACAAACGTAAGACAGAAAATGATAAAAATTCTAGAAGATAGTGTAGGAAGAACTCTTAATGATATTGGCCTGAGAAAAGATTTTATGAAGAAGATCTCCTTGACATTTGCAGCAACACCAAAAACAAATGAATAGGACATGATCAGACTAAATATCTTCTGCACATCTAAGGGCACAGCAACCAAAGCATACAATCTTCAGAATGGGAAAAGATATTTGCATGCTACAAATCTGACAAAGAACTGATAACTAGAATCTACAGAGAACTCAAACTTATCAATAAGAGAAGGGCAAACAATCCCCTTGATAAGTGGGCAACAGACATGAAGAGAATCTTCTCTGAAGAAAACAGATGAACGGCTAACAAACACATGAAAATATGTTCATAATCTCTAATCACCAGATAAATGCAAATCAAAACCACTCTGAAATATCATCTAACCCCAGTGAGAACAGCCCACATTACAACTGCAAACTTATACCCCTCTACGGAAAGAAGTATGGAGAATCCTCAAAGAGCTAAAAGTAAACCTTTCATTTGATCCTGCAATCCAACTACTAGGTATCTACCCAGAAGAAAAAAAGTAATTTTACCATAAAGACATATGCGCTAGAATGTTTATCACAGCTTAATTCACAATTGCCAGGAAGTGGAATCAACCCAAGTGCCTACCAACCCATGAATGGATTAATAAACTGTGGCATATGTATACCATGGAATACTATTCAGTCATAAAAACATAGAGACTTTACATCTTTTGTGTTAACCTGGTTGGAGATGAAGAGCATTCTTCTTAGTACAGTATGATAAGAATGTAAAGGAAATATTCAATATACACAATACTAGTATGAAACCAAGAGATGATCAACAATATCCCCACATGAGAGAAAAACAGAATTCGATTCAAACTGGGGGAAGGGTTGGGAGGGAACGAAGAGAGGACAGGAGGGGGGAAGATTGCTAAACTCTCACCTAATGGCCCAATATTAGGGTATACAGCATATCCCCTGGGTGAAGGACTCAACTCCAACTTGAACTATACCTAACAAACACAAATATATATTAATCCTATTAATGTCCTCCTAGTAATCTGAAATAGAAAAAAATCTCACACAATGACGTTGAAAAGAAAAGGTAGGAGTACTAGCTTGAAGGAGATCTCACTTTCCAAATCTGATGCAATTTGTGAACCCAAATAAATGATGTTAGTAACAGATTAATTTATAGCGGCAGTAGAGAAATGGAAAATATAAATAGTAGAAATTACAAGAACATAAAAAAGTCAATAGCATACAAAAGTGATTCTTAAAAACCAACCAAACAAAATAAGCCTTCAAAATATCAATAAAAATCTAGGAAAAATGATACAGGAAAGAAGAAAGAAGGCACAATAAAGTAATATCAATATTGCAAAATGTTACATAGTTACAAATATAGGGGAGTTTTAAAGACTGTTAAGATAAGCATACCAAACTGTATAACAATAAATTTGCAAACTTAGATAATTGCAAATTTTACAGAAAAATTATAATTAACTATAATTCATTATATAATACAAATGCAAATTGATTGAATAAATAATACCATTATGAGAATTGAATTGATAGCAAATGATTATTCCCACATAGTATATATGATTTTTACACACATAGCCCAGAAAAGCAGCAATTTCAGACTGTGTTATTGGAGTCTCACTGAGCTTTGGAGAAATACATTATGTCTGTCTTATTTGAATTGATTGAGAGAACAGAGAAAAAAAGAGTGATTCATCTTTCCCAAAGTATGACTATAGTATATCTTTGATGTTTAAATCTGGCATAAACATTTCAAGAATACAATTATGGTCTACTTTCATTAGAAACATAGATGCAAAAATCAAAATAAAATGTTAGAAAACCAAATTTGGCAATGTGTTATGGTGAAATATTCAAGTATATATAATGCATATGATCAGCAATTTATTTTATTTTTATTTTTTTAAGGGTCTGAACAGACATTTTTCCAAAGAAGATATAGAAATGGCCAATAATCACATGAAAAGATGTTCAAATGTCATTAGTAATTAGGAAAATGCAAATAAACACCACAATGAGATAAAACTTTATACCCAATAAAATGGCTAAAATCATGCACAATAACAAGTGTTGACAGGAACGTTCAGTAAATGGAATCTTTATACACTGCTGGTGGGATTATAAAATGGTACAAACATTTGGAAAATAGCTTGGTTGTCCTCAAAAAGTTAACCTAGCAATTTTACTTCTAGGTATATATTCAGGAGAGTTGCAAACATATGTCCACACACAAAAACTTGTTCATAATAGTCAATGATCAGCAATTTAAAAAATACAACAAAGGTGTTACATGGTAACATATTACTGCAATTTACCATATTAACAGATTAAGAAGTAGAAAACACATAAGCATCTCAAAAGTCATAGCAAAAGCAAATGCCCAACTTAATCCTCATTCCTGAGGATGTTCTTTGCAAGTTATCAATTGGGAGGTGCTTCCTTTCCCTAGTAAATTTTATCGACATCAAACTGCTTAATGGCGGAGTTCAGAGACTGTTCTAATAAAGTCTGTGATAAGATAAGTATGCCTAGTATCATCCTCATGATCAACATTTTTTTCTGGCAGTTCTTTGAAAGCTAATAATAGAAAAGAAAAGAAACATGAGAGAGAAAATTATCTATAGAGAAAATACAAAAATACAAAAGAAACTAAAACAGAGAATTAAAATTTAATAGGATTTTTATTTTCCAGAGTTGCTGGAATTAATATAAGCATAGAAAAAATAATAATCATTTAAAATGTTTTTTGAAATTCAACTAAACAATATCAAGAAAAATTAAAAGGATGGTAGGAGTAATTCAAACAAAAGATGAGCAAGAAGAGAAATACAAATAATATAATTGAAAATTCATAAATAATCCTTGATTAAGTAGGGACAAATCCCATGTTTGTGGATGGAGATAATTAATGTTGTGTTTACTCATTCCATGTTATTCTATATATTTACATAGACAATAAGAACCTCAAACACATTTCTGGCGGAACTAGGAAAACTATTATTGAAATAAGAAGAAAAATACAACAGCTACCAAAACAATTCAAAACAATAAACTAAGATGTAGGACCTACTTTACCAGAGAGCAAGAACTGTCCCAAGGTATGGTAATTAAATCAGTGTATGTTAATGTAAGAATAGAGGACTCAATGAAACGGTATTAAGAACCCATAAAAAGACCAAGCATGTAGAGAAATTTAGTTCATAACAAATAGTGAAGGATAGCGTTAGACCAATTAGTTTCTTTTTTACAGAAAAATTAAATTTTTACTTCATATTAAATCCACACATTAAATATAAGAGATTAAAACCCAAAACCAATTATTAGAAAAATATTTAATAGAATTTCTGCATAAACTCTGATAGGAACGTATTTCTTAGCTAAAAGCGTAACTTAGAAAAAAATAGATAATTAGGACTTAAGTACATGAAAATGAAAACGAGCTTCCCATAAAAGGCCTAATGAACAAAGTTAAACAAGCAAAAACTAGAAGACAATATTCACAAAGAGTAAAATGAAGGTTTAGGACCTAAATGTGAAAATAGTCCTATAGACTAACAAGGAAAATGTAAGCAACCACGAAGGAAAACGGGCAGAAAACCTAGACCAGCAATGCGTAGAAAGCCAGTCCAAAGGGGGCCTTTTCTTATGAACAATTCATAAAAAGGTGTTCATTCAAAGGTGCTCATAAAAAGGTAGCAGGTAAATACATATTCATGACTTTTAATAAAGTTTCCACTGGCAAAATTTGTCTACAATGCAAAAGTACCGTAAGTTGACAAATTGAGAGAGGAACAGCAACTGATGAATGAGTAATTTGTTCGCCAAAACAGGAGTCGCTCTGAAGCACAATTTAGTAATACCTGGTAAGTGAAAAATGTGTTTGACCTAGCACCCACAGCTATACTTTTGAACCTTTATTACAGGATAAGTCTTGCATGTAAACATCAGGAGACTTACCAGGAATGTCTCCGGAGGCCTTCCTTATAATGGCTGTAAGAATGCAAACAAATATCTGGCAAGAAGAAAATCTATGCATAAGGTATGGAAAATAATAGGATACCACACAGTGATTATGACCCAGATGGAGCTACCGACTTCCATATAAGATCTCAAAAGCAGGTTTAGTGAACAGAAGCAAGACAAAGCTTGAAGAATACAGTATGATACCATTTGTGTAAAACACAGCCCCATTCTGTAGACATGCAGGTATGCAATACTGAACTAGAAATATACCCAAGAGTTTGATAGTGGGAGTGTCTGAATAAGGAAAAGGGTGAAAGAGTTTGGGAAAGCAGCTTAACCGTTTTTATTTTCTTTAGTGTTTCATTTCCTTTAAAAAATATATACCATAACTATAATGAAAAATTATTTTATGATTTTTAACACTGGCTTCTAGCTACATGAGAATTTTAATAATATTCTCATTGTTTTGCATTTTATATATTTTCTAAATTATCTTCTCCCATCCTTTATGTTGGCAAGTATTAAAAGGATGCATATGGATGAAGAATCATGATTTGCTCATGGGTATATTTCTTAGGGAGATTCTTTACTAATTCACAACGAAACTGTCAGTTTTTGAAGACATGGCATAAAATCAATCAATGGCAGATATCCAGAGACTGCATGAAGTAGTCAAGAAATTAGTGTTTCAAGAAAAGCCCCTGGTGAAAAGAAATCAATCTGAATCTCCAGTCTGTAACACCTTCTTCAGATGATCTAAACATTGTCTTTTATAATGAAAGTTCCAAATGAAAGTTATATACTGCCAACGTCAGGAAAGCATGATTGAGTTGTAACAAGGTTCAATAACAATACAAATCTTGCTGATTCATAGCTCATTACTTTATTAACTTATAAGACATTACAAGTTAGGGAGCACATGACAAACATTTGCCTTGCAGGAAGTGCAAATCATTTTCTCATTTCTTTGATTCTGTAGGTAGGCAGTTCCAATTTCTGAGCTTGGCACTGATAATCTGATTCCTTGCTACGCCAAGTAAAACAGACAGAGGATATAGCTAAATAACAACAACCAAAAAATGTACTACGGTACGTTCACAGAATTTTACACTTTCCAAGAGTGATAATAGCTATATTGTTCATTGGAAAAGATTGATATGAACTTAGGGCAGAGAGAAACAGGGCACTTTTCACTTGAAGCAAGACACTGGAAATACATTAACTTGAAACCCAGCAGCAGAAGATGCTCTGGGAAAAATATGTTAATGCAGCTGGTGGGTACGATGAATTTTCATGTTGACACGTCTTACTGCTTAGTGATTCCAAATACTGAGGATTAGAAAAAGCTTAAAGTTTTGAGATTCCCAGTGTTGCTAAATTAGACAGAAAGAGAGCTTTTTTAATAAAAAAAAGAAAGAAAGAAAGAAAAGAAAAAAGATGGGAGGGGGAGGAGGGAATATTAATCAAGGGGAGAGATATAAAAGAAACCTATAATTAATTTGCAAGTTATCTACTCTTCACGCTGGGCTGTATATTTCTGTATCTGATGAATATGTGGTATATTGTGGAAAAAAAATATGTGTTCTGCTTAAATTACCACAGCTCAGTTTGCTGAGAAATCTTCAGCAGTGGGTCCTCACAAGAACTAATGCAATCTTTGAGGGGCTGTCTTAATGTGTTCCTTCCTCTTTCCGCCATTGATAATTTTAAAACATTTTTGTGCATATTTTTGGAGTTATGGCCAATGGAATGTTTGCTAGAAGTCCCAGGAAAAGGCACAGTATTAAAGGAAACATAGGCATGAACTCAATTAAGGGGAACCTTTAGGACAAAGTTGCTTTTCTGGATTGGCAGCGGCCAATTTCTTGTATTCTTTTGGAGAGGGTTTGTCCAATTTTTATCTCCAGTGTCACCAGAAGCACCCTTCATGCAACTTAGCATTTGTTTCTGAGATTTTTCATCTATCAGTTATATAAGCCTTTCCGTGCACTTTATTCTAGACTATAAAAATTTCCATCTGGGAAGTAAGTTTATTTTTGGTTAATTTCATTTTTTTCATTTATTTTTTAAATTATTCAATTATAGTCTCTAGGCTATATACATTTTCAACTCTCCAAATTACTGTCTGGAGAATTTCAGAAAAAAAAAAAAATATATATATATATATATATATATATATATATCAAAAAGAAAGCAGAAAATTATAAAGAACCATGTTAACATTTCCATGTTATTACTGACAAAGGCTCCACAAAGAAAGGGAATAATCATTTGCAAAATACTATTAAGGCCCAAATCCCCAGTGAAAAAGCAAGAGACAGCTGTACTATCACATCAGGTCAGATAAGCGAGAAGACACCACATAGCTGCCACATTCATCAAGACTTTGGTATTCCCAACCCCATACTTCCTCAACCCCTGTATATCACTGGGCATCTCCACAATGCAAGAAAAATCCCTGGCTGGTAGCTGCTGGTGGTTAGGTGCAGTAGTAACCATACAATAGGACTAACAGTTGATAGCTTGCATTATCAAGTGGATTACTACTTGATCGATCCAATTATATCATTAAGTCAACCCAATGGACCATACATAGAGCAAAGTGAATTTGCCACTTTAATGATGAAACCAGGTTATTCAATGATTGGGGATTTCGTTATGCTGCACAGGCTTATTTGCCTCTCAACCATGATCAAAGGGGTTTAGCAGTCCCTATTGAAGACCCCTTCCCTTCACTCACCCCAACTTTTAATCCACAAGTTTTATTTTAAACCAGTTTAAAAGAGAGAGAGGGTGGATTTCTCTCAGGTGCTAATGAACAATTCTTTCTGGCAGGAAAGACCAACACAAACAACCCTTAGGTAAAGTTCCTGCTTCCTAATGAATAGTGCCCTTGGGCTCCAGGAGTCAGAGCCAAATAAATGACTCTGTAAGCCCAAAAGCTCAGTATTGGCCTGAAATAGGCTCAGCCTCAGGCATCTGTGTCCATATTCAGATCATTAAGAATCTTCTGTTGCTTATTGCTTTCTCCTTCTTCTAGTTAAGGGGCCAGCAAGTCACTTTCCATCCTCCCACACACACCTGTAAGCAAGCTTATTTCTTATTCCATATTTTGCCATCTCCCTACACTTCAACTTGTGCTCCTTACTGTTTTTTTAACCTATATAAAATTAAGTCTTTCTCTCTTGTCAATGACCCTGTTTTTGAGGTTCACTACCTGACATGTACACAGCTGGGACGTTACCCTTTTTATTGTTTTCCACGGTCCACCACAGAGGGTCACAACCTTGTCAGGAATTTGCAGCTTTCATGTCCAAGCAGCCACAAGTCCAACAGGAGTTTAATAAGGAAAGATTCGCCCGAGCCCACATGGTTGCAGAGAACTGGGAGGGGATCGTTTAAAACACTGCCCATTTCTAACTCATACGTGTGTTACAGAACAAGTTCAGGGAAGAGTAGCACAAAATCCAACTCTGGGACACGTCCCCTATGTACACTAGCAAAATGAGCTTAACTTGTAAAATGCCTTCTTTTTCCACTATAATGAGCATGGAAGCCATCAGAACCCAAGTCTTTGTTGCTAAGGAAATAATATTTTATTTTCAGTAAGATATTAATTCATACTTTTACTTATTATTTATATTTGCATCTACAGTCATCGTAATAAAGAAGTCTGTGTTTTCATGTGCCAGAAATTCTTGTCCCTATAATTGTAATTACTGAAAGATGCTTCAGGCTTAAGTTTTCTCAACAAGGCATTGCTACCCCCTAATTTACTGTAGATATCATGGCATTGAACTAAACATCTGCTCGATGGTTATGTTTAAGTTTTGTTTAAGATATTTTGTTTGGGTAAGGAAAGGTTGTTCTTTGAAAACATTCTCTTGAAGAAATACTTGGCAACTGAAAGCAAAAGGAAGGAGACAATTAAAGAAGAAAGCAGGGGTTCAATGTGAGCATTTTGCCACCCAACCGAGTTAGAACAATAGTAAGCATAACAGAGAGAATTTGAGGACCAGAGAAAGAAAGCTTGAAGGGTTCTCTTGGTACAAAATAAATCATTGTGGAAAAAATGAGGAAAGGGAAGTAAGGCATTTCACATAGTTTTTCTCTCTCATTCTGTTAGGTTCAACATTTATCAGTACTTGGGATGACCTAGCTGGGAGCGTCCTTTATTCCCTCATTAAGTGAGGCTTTATTGAACAGTGAGGGTAAGACACGCAGAGAATGTGAAGAGGAATAACAACAGATGGTCCTTCTACCCTCAAAGAGCCTGTCTTTGGTCTTCCTGAAGAAGAAAATAGACTTTATTAGGATGATGCAATTAGAAAGGCCAGTTCTGAAGATGTAGGTAACTTATACTAAAAAATGCAGAGAGCCCAGCTACTGAGAGAAAAGCTCTGAACTAAGTTAAGCTTTTTGCTGGCCTTGGGGGAGGGTGATGATTTGGTAAGGATACAAAATCCTGCTGTAATTATTTTGTCTTTGAAAAGTTTGCTTAAAGTTATCTTTAAGAACCCGTGTTTTCAGTAGACTGACAGACTGAGACTCTGTCTCCCCTCCACACACAAAAAGAATACTTGTCTGATTACCTAATCTCATGTATTTTTCTAAATGGGTCTGTTTTCATTTGAATTTTGTTTTTGTTTGAGACAGAGTCTCATTCTGTTGCCCTGGGAAAGAGTGCCCTGGCATCATCGTAACTCAGAGCAATTTCAAACTTTTGGGCTCAAGCGATCCTCATTCCTCAGCCTCCCAAGTAGTTGGGACTACATGCACCCGCCACAATGCCTGCCTTGTTTTTTTATTTTTGTAGAAATGGGGTCTCTCTCTTGCTCAGACTGGTCTCGAATTCCTGGGCTCAAGCAATTCACCTGCCTCGGCCTCTCAGAGTGCTAGGATTACAGGCCTGAGCCACCACGCCCAGCCACTTTGAAATTTTTTTGAAAAGCAGAATATTCCTGATCATGTAAAGAGGGCCAAAAGACAGGATTGAACCCTTCCTTACTGCTACTGTTTGGGAAACAGTAGTCAGGATGACAGAAGGTTGGGGGTGCTGAAACTGCAAAACTAAATAATGAAGCGATAACAAACGTCAAAAAGTGCCTAACTGTGTGTCACTAAATAAAATCAATATTAAGAACATTTCCTTACAGAAAAAGTACTTCTATACACTTTCATTTTCAGCATGGTTAAAAGTACTGTTTGCAGAGCTGCCTGGATTTTTGTCTTGGGATAGTTACTTTCCTCTTTTGTGCCTCAGTTTGCACATCTGGCATGTAATAAAGAAGATTTGCTCTGAAAACTAAAAGTCAAAGTGCACATGAAGAGTTTAGAATGCTGCACGACACATAATAAATGTTCTGTAGCATTTATTAGTGCTGCTTCTAAGGAAGATGGTGTCTCACTCATTTCTTCAATCAGTATCTAATGGACACCTGTGTATAAGTCACGGTTCAGATTTTTCAGGATGTATTATTATTACATATTACAATATGTTATTCATTTCGATTAAAGTGATTTGATACGTAGAAAACCAAAGATGATATTTTAGTATATTTTTACACAAATAAATTTACAAAAATATTTTTGCCAGACTGAGAGATCATTTCATCCATTTAGGCCTATAAACTTTGGGGATAGAACAGTCACTTTGTAGGCTTTGGACTCAATTGACTTGCTTTGCAATCGTGGACAGACAAGATAGGTAATGGTTCTAACTTCTTAAAGGTGTCCTCATCTGGAAAATAGAGCTAAAGATGGTACATAATTCAGCACATTATTTGTTGATTAAGTGAAATGATTCTTATGCTATGTCTGGGAAAAACTCAAAAGTTTTTGCACTTCATAATTGGTACGGCCTTCTAAGTAAGTGTGATGACCTTTCTGTGGCAAATCGTGAGTATACACAGCCGTAAAGGATTGGATATCTACTTCTAATTATGAGGAAAAGATTTGAACTAGACTAAGAATTGATCAGAATATCTGTGTTCAATTTTGAGTTCTGACATTAGTTCTGTCACTAGGTTTTTGAAAATGTCGGTATATTTTTATTGTCTTCTTCTCTTCACTTGCACAATAATGACAGCAAATGGAGTGATTTAGGACTGTCAATTTTAAGATTTAATAATGATGTGAGTTAAAGGGAGAATTAAGACATTATGCATAATCAGATAAGCATGTTACATAATTGATTTTCTTTGTCTTTATTTTAAGCATTCCAAAACTTTTCTTCTGAACTCTTAGGCAGAGTTTGAAGACTTATTTTTCTAGTTTTGGACTTCACTTTAACATGACCCCAAAAGGAATGGCAATGACAATCAAAAATGGAAATTATAAACGTATCATCCTACAGTTAATTGAAGCCTACTTGTATACAACAAAACCACAAAGATGTACAATGGCATTCTGATTATATGTAAAATCTCTTCTCACTAGGGACCAGCTAAAATCCCTTAACTACAAATGGATAATGAATATACTCATTTAGGTTTGAGAAGAGAAATCTTTATTTGGGAGTTTCAGTTAGCATGGTGGAGCCTAAGCGCCATTGATTAAAAAAGAAACTCTGAATAAAAACCCCCAGACAACTACACAGGTGAGTTATAGAGGGGAGTCAAATATTGAGGAAGTTAGCCATTTGAGGAGGAGTTTCACATTTTTTTTCTTACAGGTAGGTTTTCCTGAGAGAGGGCTCCTGTGATGCAATGGCCTATACTTAATAATAAAGGGAGCTAAACTCCAAGAGAAAACTGCCCCCCTTTATTTTCTTCTAG
Organism: Perodicticus potto; assembly: GCA_963574655.1. Taxonomy (NCBI): domain Eukaryota; kingdom Metazoa; phylum Chordata; class Mammalia; order Primates; family Lorisidae; genus Perodicticus; species Perodicticus potto. Next base: position 21,292 of record CAUYRH010013717.1, read on the forward strand.
AGTATAAAGAGGTGCCTGTGGGATGTAGGGTGTGAGAACAAATCCTGGAGGGGAAAGATCCAGAAGCCATTCCTCCTTTTTGTGCTTGGACCCGTAACAACCCCACACTCTATATGTGCACGAGACATGCCATTGCAAGCTACTGCAAAGAATTTGAAAACCCAACCTAAAGTTGGACACAGCCCACAAAGGATGAGACAGAGTTTACAGTCTGACCTTAATTGACTTGCTTTTCTTCCTAAAACGTACACCTTAACCTTCTCTCTAGGACCCAGAGTCTAAACAACAAAATGTTCACAAAGTCCAAGATATGCTTTAAAATTCCCAAGATGAGAGAACCAGGAAAATGTGACCCATTTTCAAGGGAATGAGCAATCAACAAATACCAACCCAATACCAACGGCATGACCAAGACTCTAGAGTTATTCAGCAAGTTTTAAAGCTAGGATTATGATATGCTTTCTAACATAAAGACAATATACTTAAAATGAATAGAAAGATAGGCACTCTTGTCAGAGAACCGGAATATATTGAAAAAATATATAAATCTTGAAAATACGTAGAGAAAAAGAATCATCATGTTCAAGGGACCAGTGACTTGGATTTCTTACCACCCAACGTGAAGGTCAAAAAGATAGTCAAATGACATTTTTAAAGGACTGACTTAAAACAAGTCAAATCAGAATATCATATATAGTGGAAATATCCTTCAAAAATGAAGGCGAAATGAAGACATACTCAGATATAGTGCAACTGAGAAACTTTGCCATGAGTAGACCTTCTGTACAAATGCACTGAGGGAAGTTGTAAACGCAGACAAGAAATAATTCAGAGAGAAAGGTGGGTTTTGTTTTGTTTTGTTTTTAGGAATAAAGGAATAATGACAACAAAAATGGTAGATAAATGGGCGGATGCAATAGAGCATATTGTCTGCTTACATTCTTTAACATCTGTATGATTATAAAAGCAAAAGTATTAAATTATTTTAGTAGGGTAATAGAGATGTACATTTGTACACAATGTGTATGTAATATGTTTATTATATACCTACACATACAGCATAGGTAAAATACATTTTACTAAAATCTACATGTTAATAGATGGCATATATGTACACATATATGTATATAGATATGAATAATATTTACTTCCTTATAAGTTAATTTTTATAACTGGTATGTTTTGCCCTTAATTATTAATATAATGAATTTCACTATTTAAAACACATATTTTGAATATCCTTCAATTCACTATTTTCTAAGCATGAATAGAAGGGCATGAACTGGGAATATAATATGGAGATTGAACCAGGAATTAAAACAATGCTAACCCTAGCTCCATCATGTCAAAATGTATTTGTCTACAAGAAGAATTTCTGCTAAGGTAAAATAAAACAAAACAAAAATCATCCATTATTTTTACCTAGGATAGTGAATTTTCAGTTCTAAAACAAAAAACACAGTACCAAGCTAAGGATCTTTATTTGTTTCTATGTAATTATTCTTTTATACAGCTTTCATTTAAATCTTAGTTAAGATTTTATAGAGAAATGCATATCCGTTATATATTCAACACATATTTATCCAAACTGCATATTTTTGTTTAATATGAAGGCTTAAAGGGTAAACCAGAAAAAAAGAGATAAGTCTTGTCTCCTTAAGAACATAACATTTCTTGGTGTGTGTAGAAGAACGGGGACAATTATTGAGGAAAAGAAAAATCTCAGTTCTGATAAAGAATTGAGTAGAAAAGGTGAGTAGGTACAGATAGGACTTGAAGTTTTGAACTTGGTCGGTCAGGCAGGAAGGAAAGAGTTACATTTCCTACAGTAGAAAGCTGTTTATGGCAGGGAGGCTCCAGAGGAAGGAGCACTTCCAGGGAGAGGGGTGAACAGGGCAAGCGCCTTTGTAGCAGGGAAACAGAAATGACTAGGGCAGGGTTATTTATGATCTCTAACACTCCCCAAAATGTTCAGGTATAAGATAGTGAAAGAAAACAAAGGTTGATTCAGTTAAATACATGGTTGTACAGGAACAAACACACCTGTGTATTTGCTACCCATTTGTGTACACATCGACATGGGAACAACAGCATGAGGGGGTTTTCCATTCACGCAACCCTCACTCCGTGTTAATGGGAGACTCCACTGAGGCAAGTGTTACACATGTTGTGTCAAACGGTGATTCTACCAGGAGCCGAAACCTGGTTTCTCAAGCAGGCGAAACACACTTTTGTCGCCAACACTGGGTGTGCTCTGTCCCTGTCCCCAGACTCATTCCCTACCCTCCTAGCTGACCAGCTGAGGCACCAACTGTCATTTTCTCTCTGCTTTCTGGGAGGTGGAGGGCAGAAACCACAGCCACAATTCCCAATTTTATCTTTTGCCCCACTCTTATCTTTCCCACTCCATATTTCCCACATAAATCTCCTCTGTAGTTTGTAAACCTAGATTGTATGAGGTTTGTATTCTCCTATAAATAACATTTTTACATAGATAGTTGCAAGGAAATATGGTTCAATATTTAAATAACTACACACCCACTTGAATGATAAAATATAAATATAGTCTAGTGGGGGGGAGAGAGAAAAGAGGGAGGGAAGAAGAGGGGGAAGGGAGCAGGGGGGAGGGAAGGCAAATGGCAGAATTTCAATGTGCACAGTGGGAAAGTGTTCAGCACACCCCCGGGTGAAGGGCTCAACTACAGCTTGAACTTTACCTTAGAATTGAAAATTATGTAAGCTAAAAATGTGTACCCTCATATAAATTTGAAATAAAACAAAAATAAAATATGTATACACACACAAAAAAAATCTTAGACTAAAATATCTATCTTTTTAAAGACTCAAATATGATAGATTTAAGAATCAGGTTTTAGAGGAACTTCTTCTTGGTAAAATTTTGGAATTCTATCATCAAACGGGATGCGAAGGAGTTCAGTTTGTGAACCCACAAACTTTTCTCACAAGGTTTTCTCCATAGTTTGCTTTCATTTGTGTATCAGTTGTAAATAAAAATTGTTTGCCTAAATGTAACTTACTTTTAAAAAACGTTTAAGTTTGGTTCTCCTTTGCTACCCTGGAGGTAAACTCAATCATCCCGAGTACAGCACCCTCCACGGGCATGTCACTCTGCTGGCAAGCAAGTCCTCATTTTCTCATTTCTCTACATGGGATATGTACAAGGAGTATACAGCTACTTTAATAGTCAAATGACACACAATCTATTAATCATCATTGTTTTTATAATACACACATAGTCTGGGTAAAGTTCAGATTAAACCAAAACTCGCCAAATTTTTAAAAGGCTTCACCTGGCAAGAAGGATTTGTTATTTAATTAAGGAGGGCATACAGTATATAGATAAGAGTACGGCTGAGCGTTCAAAGGACACATTTATATAATTACCCAGTCGTATAATAAGATCCAGCGACTTTTCTGTTGTATGTCTCCACCTCCCATCTACACATAAAAAGTAGTTCAACTAGACATTTTTTAAAATTTGTATTAAATCATAATTGTGTACATTGGTACAATCATGTCCTATCTATCCAGCCCTACATGTCCACAATATTGGGCAGGAAAAAAAAAACATTCTATAAAGTAACTTATACATCTTTGAAGGATTAGTATAAGAAAAGGTAAACACTTCAGTTGGTGAGATATCTTTCACATAGATAAATATTAGCTAGGAATGTTATAAAATGTTTGCTCTTTCTGAAAAAAAAAAATATGTTGTGCTATTCTGTTTTAGAGTCCAAATTATAGTTCTTCTTGATTGCAGGGAGTGAATTATAATAGCTTCTAGAGTTTCAGAAACCCATAAAATTAAAAACAAAATAAGTAAACAAAGGGTTGACTTTTTTGGTCAAAGATATTAAAAAGAAGTCAATAAAAATATTGTGGCCATAGTTTTCTCAAAAACGAACATGTAGCATAAAAATGAGGAAGCACATTATCATAGGGCAAAGAACAGTAATTTATGCCAAATACGTTATTAAAGAACTCATTCATTTTTCCAATTTATTTCATTTGTCCATTAACTGTAAAAACATTATCTCAGAGCAGTGCAGATCAGAGGATTGGCTTTTGAAAAACTGGAGGATTAGATGACCTCTCAATTTCTGTCTCTTAATCCCATCATCCCCTTAAATCAGTTTAATTATCCTGCAAAAATAGAACCAAAGCAGTGGCTTATGCAATTTCTTCTAGATTTGGGCATTTTCTCCATCCCTTCCTTTCAGTTTATACCGTTTGACTAAACATAATCATTGGCTTACTATAAAGTTAATCATTTAGATATCCTTTGTTAAATACATTTCAAGATTCACGATCATAAAAACAGGCAGAACTATTTGTTGTCGTCGTTTCTTTTTGCTACAGATACTTGAGTGAAACTTTTCCTTTTCAGCTTTGTCTGTTTCTGGTGTTATCCTTTCTTATAGTATTCAGAATAGAGTATTTGCATAAAAAGTACAAGCCACTATTTCCCTTATTCTGTTGTTTCTCTAAAGCTTAAGAGAGGAAAGAGACAGAATACAAAAAATATAAATCTCCTTGTCCATGTGTATGTTTGTTTTGAATCCCCTTATAAATGTATGATAGCTGCCACTTCCTTCTGTGAATGATCTTTAGGGATGGCCATTGTAATCAGAACTGTCTTGACGCTGATTCCCTAATTCTGCATTGCTCGTCAGGCTTTATCCCGTGACGGCCAAGATTGTTAGGATCATCTTTCCAAGGGGACCTGCCCTGTGAAGGAAGCTGAGACCAGATGCACACAATAAACTAGATGCTATTTACAGGTGTCTTAGGGGACACAGATGCAAATGTGCTAGCACTTTGGAGCCAACACATATGGATAGTCTGTGGATTATGTTGTGCACAAAGAGGATACCAGATTATATCAAACACAAAGTCCTATCATAGGTAAGCCCCATAAGACTTTAAAAAGACATTTATTTCTTGCTCTCAGCAAGTTCAGTCCACAGCTGGAGTAGAGGATAGAGGGATCCAGAAAGTCCAAACCATTTTCTTCCACACTTGGCTCTGGAGGTTATTTTGGGACATGATATCCAGCTGACCTGACCATTGTAGAGGGGGGATTTTTACATGGCTGAGGTCTATGTGTAGTGGACATTAATACTGCCCATATTTTAATGACCAGAATTCAGTCACATGGCCTTACCTAGATTCCGGGGGCAGATCTGGATATACCAGCCCCGGGGAAGGCACCACTTCCCACCAGCAGCTCTCCACTAAGAAGAGGCAGCTACTGTCCTCAGCAAGAAGTTTGCAGAAGCCCTTGCCAGATGCAACAATTCAAGCTAGGAAAGAACCAAGTGAGGAGTTTGCCAAAACATTTAACACATGCAATTGTGCAAGTTCATTGACTAACATAAAAATAAGTCTTACAAGAAAAGTTTAAAGGAGAAAGAAATTATTTTAAAAAATGCTAACATTCATTGGATAATTTTTCTACTTTCCACCAAATTTTCATTGCCCACTCAAATTCACAAGAAAAGGCGTAAAAATATTAAGTATCAAGTGTCCAATTTTGCTAGGCTCTTATTCTAGACTGAAGGCCCTTATTCCTTAAGGACAAATATATCCTGTCCTCCAGGTTGCCCTGTGCTTTTTTTGTTTTTGTTTTTGTTTTTTTTTTGTAGAGACAGAGTCCATGGCGTCACACAGTTCACAGCAACCTCCAACTCCTGGGCTTAAGTGATTCTCTTGCTTCAGCCTCCCCAGTAACTGAGACTACAGGTGCCTGCCACAACGCCTGGCTATTTTTTTTTTTTTTTTTTTTTTTTGAGACAGAGCCTCAAGCTGTCACCCTGGATAGAGTGCTGTGGCATCACAACTCATAGCAACCTCCAATTCCTGGGCTCAAGCGAGTCTCCTGCCTCCGCGCCTGGCTATTTTGTTGCTTCAATTTGGCCAGGGCCAGGTTTTAACCTGCCACCCTCAGTATATGGGGCCGGCGCCTTACCCACTGAGCCACAGGCACTGCCCTGCCCTGTGCTTTTTAAGGCCCAACATTTCCCCATGAATTGGTAAGACCCCAGACCCTCTCTACATATCAGTATACAGAAGATTGTCTACAATTTCTCTACTTAATGATTTTCTTGACTTTTGGGTGCTATGAAAGTGATATGTATTCAGTAAAAATGATACCTGCACTTTGAGCCCCCATACAAACATTCTGTTATTCACTTTCATACAGTATGCAATAAATTATGTGAGATAATCCACTCCTTATTATACATCAGGCTTTGTGTTGATTTAGATGACTTTGCCCAGTTGTAGGCTACTGTAAGTATTCTAGGTACATTCGAGGTCAGCTCGGCTAAGCAGTGATGTTTGCTAGGTTAGGTGTATTATTAAATAGATTCAAAAACTTATGATATTTCAAACTTTGGGTGGGTTTGCTGTGGCCAAGAATAAACCCATCATAAATCCAGTAATGTCTGGATGTCTCTGCAGATAGGCGCCCTGCACTGAGTTGCCAAGGACAAAAGCCACACATCTCTTTGTTCTTGGTCCTGAATCGCGAAAGGGTGCTGACCCTCTGTGGTCCTTCCACACCCTCAGCCTTCTGTTCCTCATCTCAGTCAGACCCTGCTCTCACCCTAACAATACCTTAATGCTAATAGGTAAAGGAGTCACGTTTTTTTCAGAGAAATCTTAATTTTAATGTGAGTTTAAAGCCCTTTAGCACAAGCGGTAGAGGTTAGCCCAGACAGAGTGCAGAGTGTATTTGTCCTGGAGATTGAAAATGACTCAGAGTTATCACCTACCAGGCAGGGCTTTGGCTACTTTGACTTTGATAATGACAGCACTTGGAAATTGTACTCTATTTAACTCTGATTTTTAAATCGAATTGATTATGTTGTACTTCCAGCTCTGTATTCTATTATTCAGAAGAGAACAAGTACCTATCTGAGTTTGCCCTGCTATGGCTCTGAAGGTTATGCAAGGTAAAAATTCTTCCCTATTCCCCTGCCTCATTTGTAAATTTAATAATCATGTTAACGTTTTGGTACTACTTTACAATTTACAAGGCACTTTTATTGTCCTAGATGCCCCATGGCTGCTTAGTAGCTTACATTTATATTACGGGCCATCCTTATTATAGCAGTGGTTTGTGAGGAGGAAGGAAGGAAAAAAATGAGAGAAAATAGGATAGTCATTTGTAGGAGAACGGCTGATCAATTGGCCATGTCTATACCCCGAAATTAACACTTCTGTGATTAGACCAAATAAGGTACATTATTTTCCCCTTCCTGTCTGGATGGACACGAACAACTTGCTCTGGGTTGCTGCCAGCAGCGCCTCCCTCCATGGAGCTTCAAGCAGCCGTCAGCAAAATTGTTGCCGACCAGGTGCACCCTGTGTGCTGTAAGGTGGAGACATGATGTGGATTCTGCTTTCTACATGCCTGGAGGATGAATCCTGACTCACAATACCTTCTCTTCTGTGAGGCTTCCTTCACATCGAAAGCAGTGAACAGGTGTGTTCATATAAAAATAGTATCAGAAGAGCTGGAGATGGTAGCGTCCAGAGAGGAGATTCTGAAGAAGATAATTGCTGTGCTCCTGCCTCTAATGTCTATTCAACACCATCGTAAACCTCAATAGTAAAGACAGATACAGATCTTGGGGAAAAAATCTGGATGAAAGGCTTAATGGAGTGAGTAGGCGGCCATTGGAAATCCTGGAGGGCACATTCCCTGCTTCAGACTGGAAGGGGAGCCAGAAAGTGTCTGGGGGGTTGGGGTATGGGGGCCAAGGATGCGGTCTTCATGTGGTGAATGTGGGGAAATTTTAAACTTTGATGATTTTTGTCACTTTGATACGGAATAAAGGAAAGAATTTTAGAAGTTAATGCTTCTCAAGAGCTGGAGTTGTGTTTCATCCTTTGTTCTGCTAACACAACACACAGTTCATACTCAGTATTCAGTAAATGTTCATTCCTTGAAAAAATAAATTCAATAAATCCTTCCCTCCTCCTTCAATACAAATATGTTGATGTAGTAGGTACTTATTAAATATTTCAGTGCCCTTTTAATCAACATTTCATATACCTTGTCCCTTCTGTACTACCAGTGCCTTACTATTTGCAACAACTCAGCATTTCAGAGAGCAATCAATAATGGTGGTACTTGAACCAGAACTTGAAATAGGAAACATATTTGGGTATCTATATAGAAGCATCTTCTCCAATCTATTTGTGCGTTCAACTCTGCTAATAGTTCTAAGGTAATTTAATATATGCAAGACTCAGAATTGCCTTTGTCCTGAGAGTAGTTAAGCTTGGGGACTTTGATAGTTCTTGTTTAAGAACTCTGGGAATAATTTGCCTTGCCTTCAAAAGTATCACTGCATAGATATCACTGTAGCTTCCAGCTTATGTTCACCTCAATGTCCAGCTGTCTCCTCGGCGTTCTTATCTCTTCTCCTGTCCCTGCAGTAAAGGGAGGAGGTCTCCCTAATTGCAGTGTTTTCTGGCTTTCTGTTTATTTGTATTCACAATCACTGTGAATCTTGAGTAAAATAAACTGCAGTGTATTTTCAGTGTTTCGAGGTCAAGGTGAAGTGTAAGAGTTAATGCAAAATGTTAATTAAATGACCTTTCAGAAAGCCTAAAGGGGCATACAATAAATTCTGGATTATTTTTGCTTCAGTTAAAGATCAGACAACCCTTTGTTTTGAAACCTGAATAGGCATAAAACTTGATTCTCGCCACCTCATGATTTTTTTAGCCATTAGCTATGGTCTGATTATTGGACTTACTTGACATTATGCCTTGTCTTGATATTTTCATTGATTTTTTTTTTCTAAGAAACCAGAAGCTCTTTCCATATTTTCATTACAGTGGGCCTGAAGAGTAAGAGCATACTTTTGAGAATTATCAATATTCATAGAATGTTCTGATAGAGCATCACTATCTCATTTTTTATTTTTATAGATGAAGAAAGGAAGCCAAAGTAATGGAGCAATATTGAATTGAGGGAGATTTGTGGTATTTTAAGAAACGAAGCTGATAATCAAATAGGAAATAGCGTTGACCTGAGAAAGAAAATTCATTAGCGAGTAACCTTAAACTAAATTATTTTAAACATGCAGGTCAGCATTCCTCCACACACAGATACATACCACAATAAAATATTATCAAATTCCCATTATTACACTATTGGTAAAGAACAGGATAATTACCATATATTTGGAAAGGGTTTGGGGCCAAAGAGAATTTATAATGTTTATACATTATGTCAAATTATAATGAGCACTAAGTTGGGCCCTGAAGAAGAAAAAAGGATTATTCAATGTATGCTGTGATAAGAGTGAACAGAGCTCAGCCCTTGGCCTTGGCGAATGTTGGGTGCTTGGGGACTGCCTGTGGGGTAAAGCCCAGGACACACCTGAAAGAAGCTGCTCTGTTTCCTTCAGGCCATTTCCTGAGCAGCTCTGGTAGCACCTGGGTGGGGTTGAAGGAGCTCTCAGAATCTGAGTTGCCAGATCCTAAGAATGACTGCTCTCACTTTTGACTTTTCCTGGATGTTTCTGGACAGACTTGCCACTAATCCCTAGTCTTTTGAAATTGAGAAAGATAAAACACATTTTCTTATAACTTGTTTCCCCACTTTTTCAATATGACTGTGCAAGTAATTTCCCAATCATATTATTTTCCCAGAACTTTTGAACAAAGTACCATTATTTCTACCTTAAAATGTATAACAAATTCCTCCAAATTCTCATCTTTTCTTATGCCTTATCTTCCTGGTCTCTGTCCTTACTGGATTTAGCCATCTCTAATGTAATGATTTTCCAGTGGTGTGCCTTGGCACACTGATGTGCTGTGAAAATGTTTAAAGATAATTAATTAAATTATTCATGATCTATGTATAAATGACTTAATTTAAAAAAAGAGGTAATTTCAATGAAGAAATAAATAAATAAATTATTTTTGAAAGACATTTAAAGCACCATAAGTAATTTTTTTAGTCTTTTCTTTTTTGATAAACGTAATTTTAGTGTGCCACAGAAGTTTATAAGTACAAGTGTGCCGTGAGATAAAAAAGGTTGAAAAACACTGCTGTAATGGAATTGTGCCCAGAATTTCAGGTATAGATCAATAACAGCTGCCCAGAAATATGGTGGCTGAAAGTTCGCAACACCTTTGGGAGAAAAGCAAATTTTCACAAGTGGCACTTGTATACACACACACTCACACCAGTACTTCCTGGTATGTCACATAACGTATATGTTACAGTAAACATATAAAGATGGCATCTGTTTTATCCCTATTCCTCATTGTCCCTTAATTTTTGCCCCCTTTGTTAGCCCTTCGAAAAATGGATATACTTATGAAGTCTGACACTTACGCTCACAAACTCATCCTAGACTATGCGCTACACACCTCAGGGCTGAAGTTCACTACAGTTACCAGATGGCCAAGGAGAGGACTTTGAAGGTGACAGTGGTGATATTTGGCAATGAAGCATGTAGTAGGCAGCACTTTTTCCAGGATGAGTCTGCGAACTTAATTGTCCAACCTTGTAAATCTATGCCTGTATTTGTATCTATATCAATATAATGCTGAGCCAATACTGCACAAAATGCTGCCTGTTTGAGGCTGCGAGACACTCAGTAGAAAAGTGATGTTTCTTCACTGTGTTGAAGTTGCTACATCAGTGTTCTTTTGGCTGTAAGTTCAATGGCAATATTTGACAGCACAGGATTTATTCATTTGCCAGATTACACTTCTTAGAAGGGGGAACAACCAGTTGGGAAGAGCCATGAGCTACTCACTTTCTCTTCTTTGCAAATTCTTAAAGTGAGAACATCTGATTTAGAACAAATAAAAAAGACAATACACCTTTGGATGCTAAATTAGTAGAGAAAGAAAGATAGATGGAAAAAGAGGTGGTGGATAGAGAAAGAAGAGGGAAAAGAAGATATTGAAGGAGAAGCAATGCAAAACATTGCCATTTTTGTCCTCAGAAGGGTGCACAATTGTGCCTTTCTGAACACAAAGGGAGAGAAATGGTTGAGAAGGAACAATAAAGAGAAAACTAATAGCCTGAAGAAAAGAGTGACTTTTCGGATGTGTAAGTTACCTAACAAAATGTAATGTTTTCATCCTTTTTTCTTAAGGATCACAGATGCGTATACATCTGCCTGGAATAACATAGGAGATTCGTTTAGCGAAACCATTTGCTCTCCCTCTTAAAAAGTCTACAGCAATTCCGTATTTCATCTGAAAGCCAAGCTGCTTATTGATTTCAAGACTTGCTTCTAGGGAGGTCCTCTGTGTGATTCGAGGGCTGATGAACAACCTGTATGTCATGACAGTTCAGATACTAGGAAAAAAAAGAAAAAGATTGACTGTAATTTTTTTCCACTATAATTATCGGTGAGTTTACAGCTAGCTCTCTAGACCACATGAAATAATTTGTAAACATGGTGAGTTATGATTCTGATCTCAGGCCCCGAGGCCAACTCAGTTTGTATTACAAGTTGACATTTCCAAATCCTTCAGAATTTAGCCTTTGATTGCCCCATAGGAGCAAAAAAATTATAAACTTTTTGGAATTCATTGATTGGCCACACTGAGATAAACATAAAACTTTTTGAAACAGAGGAAACTGTTTATTCAATGCCACTTTATTATTTCCAGTGAAGAAAAATAAAAAACTTTTAAAATTTAAGGGCACTTTGAAAGAATACATGGTGCTGAGGAGTATGTTGACTTGCTAGCCCTGAATAAGAGGTCCAACTTTCATATTCTTTTCCCACAGAAAGTGAGGCAGTCTTGCAAGGTTCAGCATGGCAGAGGGGAGAAGCATACCCTTCTTGATACTGTGATTCCATGTTACGAACGCAAATACAGCATAAAAAACTAGTCCCCATAAGGGTATGGCAAGAGTAAATATGGAGAAATGGAAAAGTATGGGCCAAGATCAGCAGCTTGACCACAGACAGAATCCATAAGGATCACCTAACAGCTTGCTAAAAGGTGGGTTCCAAACACAACCCAGAGAGCGGACTCGGTAAGCCTTTAATAGGACCAAGAATACATGTTATTTTGTAAGCATTACTAGTTATTCTGGTGGTTTATTAATCCCACTGAAAAATATTCCAAAGACCATTTCAATATGCAACTTTCAAAAACGTAATATAATCTTTTTGGAAGGAAGTATGCAGAATCCTCAAAGAACTCAGATTATCCCTCCCATTTGATCCTGGAATCCCATTACTAGGCATCTACCCAGAAGAAAAAATCATTTTATCATAAGGACATTTGCACTAGACTGTTTATCTCAGCTCAATTTACAATTGTCAGTATGTGGAAACAACCTAAATGTCCACCTATTCAGGAATGAGTTAACAAGCTGTGGTATATGTATACCATGGAATACTATTCAGCCACTAAAAAAGATGGACACTTTACACCTTTTGTATTAATCTTCCAATAGAATTGGAACACATTATTCTTAGTAAAGCATCACAAGAATGGAGAAGCAAGAATTCAATGTACTCATCCTAATATGATGCCAGCAGGTGATCTAATACATACCTTCATCAGAGAAAAATGCAAATCAATCCAAGGTGAGGGTCAAGGGAATGAGGGAGAGGGGAGGAGGAATGGGGATGGGGGTTATGGTGTATGACACACTTCTTGAGGGTGGGACACAATTGTAAGAGGGACTTTACCTAACAAATGTAATCAGTGTAGTCTATTCTTTGTACTCTCAATGATCCTGAAACAATAAAATACACACACACACACACTTATGAATGTTTCTCTGTGAAGATTTCACTCAATTATTTATTTATTCATCACCTATTAGCCTCCCCACATGCAAATTAGCAGAAAAGATTTGCTCAGATGCTGGGAAATCCATATTTTCTTAAAACAATGTTACAATGTTCAAAAACTACTAAGCTAACTATGCAAATAAAAATCAGCACAGTAATAGTGAAAACTCTCACTATCAATTTGATAATTCTTGCCAACCTCGTATTTTTTCAGGGAAATAGTGAGTGATACTGCTTAAGTGTCAATTTTTTTTTTTTTTTGGTTCTGCATTAAGATTTTAAACTGTTTTTTTAATGTGATAAATTTAATATGTTAAATCGCCAGTCAATAGGCCTATTTGTCTATTGACTCATTTACGTGTATGAACGTGAGTGTCCTTACGTTTGCGGCTGATGCATGATTAATGTTGATTACAACGTCTGTGCCCTAAAAACTAGCAGGAGGAAGATAAAGAAGAGAAAGTGAAAATGAAGAAGAGGAAGAAGGGGGAGAAGAAGAGGGAAGGGAAGGAGGGCTGGAGGGAAAGGGGGGATATGGGAGCGGAGGGTAGAGGATATTTTTCGTGGCACGTATTATGCGAGGAGTAACGGTTATATACATGTTTAAAATAATCTGGTTTAAGGTTACCCACTAGACACAGGAGGGAGGGGATAGAAGGCGAGTGGGGAGGTCAAGGAGAGTAGGATGTGTGCCAGACTAAACTCTTCACACTGAATTCACTTTCCTGTTTTGTGGTGCCCAGACCCTGAGACAATACACACGGTCTCTGCCTCCTGGCATATGTGTCCTTGTGTAGTTCCTTCCCACATTGTATCAGACGGGGTGTGGATGATCACTGGAACAGGGCAGATGTGATGGATGATGCCTCCGAGACTATTTTATAAAAGGCACCATGGTCTCTGTCTTGCTGTCTCTGGAGGAACTGAGGGAGGCCAGCTGCACTGCCTTGAGGACACCCAAGCAGCCCTATGAAGAAGCCATGTGACGAGGAACTGCTACCTCCAGATGACTGCCATGTGAATTAAGCAGCTCTTCAGTCCTTCAAATGCCCAGGGCCTTGGCTGGCATCTTCATTGCAGCCCTGAGAGATACCTCCGCCTGAACCTCCAGCCAGAACATCCAGCAGACCCTAGTTTTCTGATGGCTTAGAAACTATAATAATAAATGTTTCTTATAACTTTGAGTTTTGGGATAATATATTTATGAAACAATAGAAAACCACCACAATTTTCATTCATAGTTGCTATATGAAATCTCCATGGTGGGGACTCTCAAGTCATCTGCACTTGACCTTGTGACGAGTCTAGAACAGTAATTTTCAACCTGACCTGTGCACTGTAGCATACTGGTGTGCTGTGAGAGGATCTTAGGTATCTTGTGAAAATTTTTAAAGATCATTAATGAAATTATTTTTAAAAAAAATTCAAAGCACAGTAAGTATAATTTTTTCACTCTTTTTTTTTTGATCAACATAATTTAAGTGTGTCACAGAAATTTAACTATAGGTTCAAGTGTGCAATGAGATAACAAAGGTTGAACACTGGTCTAGAATAAAGAAACAAGGAAAGTCACCTTCACAAACTTTGGCATATTCGTTCATTACTAGTACTTAACATTCTCTGAAGCTCCAAGAACCAAAATAATTAATAAAGACACGTGCTTTGTACCACATGGCATAGAAAAAGGTCAGCCTTCTCCATTCAATGAGAATACCTAACAGTATTTGAAATTGGAGCCACAGTTTTTGATGCAATTTTGTCTTGTTAATCGCAAATCTAATTATATAGTCTCAATATAAATATTTATTGGTTGCAATTTCACTCATATCCTTATCTTATGATTTTCACAAACAAAAGCTATCCCATCACACATCCGTCTTGGAATTACACTAAAATGTATCACTTTCTCATAAGCTCACTTTAAGAAAGAGTTAATGTGTTGTCTACATCATCTTAGACTCCAATATGGAATTCAACAGATGGTGCCCCCAGAGAATAGAAAAACCTTTAGGGTTCTGTTCTTTATTTTAATTTTTATATTTGTAGACACAGGTTCTTACTCTGTTGCCTAGACTGGAGTGTGGTTGTTGGATCATAACTCTCATAAATTACTGTAACTTCAAATTCAAGAAACCCTCCTGTCTCAGCTCCCTGAGTAGTTGGTACTATAGGCACACACCACCATGTCTGGCTAATTTTTTTTTTTGAGAGATAGAGTCTTTCTATATTGCCCTGGGTGTTCTCAAATTCTGATGATAGGTATGAGCTACCACTCCCAGCTAACCATTTGTTTTAATCTCACAACTTTATGTTCTCAATAGGCATACTAGTATCTATAAACACACTTTTGATTTAAAAATACAAAGGAAAATTTGTTATAATCTTGATTACATTCAGTGAATCTTCAAAATTACTTTAAGATGTCACCAAATGTAACTCACATAAAAATATAGTTTTAATTTTGAACAAGTCATATACTGTGGATGGAAAGCCACGAAATGTATATTAAAATGTTTTGCAATAATGATATCATTTTTAAGGAAAAATTGAACTGCATCAAGGCAATCAAATTTATGAAGATGCCTTATAACTAAAAATTAGGTGATTCATAAATAGTGTAGAAGGTACAGCCTGATTTGCTAAAACTCTGAGTTAGGTGAAGTGTCCTTTACTTGCTCGCCCACTCTTCTTATTCAGATACTTGGAATCTTATACTTCAAAATCTTCTCTCCTTAAAATATAAGTTATTTATGCACTAAGGATTTTGTACTCTGCTACGACACAGCTATCTGAATGACGTTAGTAATTTTGTCTCCATTCTCACAAATATACTTTAAGGGGTGTGCTAGTTCCCTCACTGCTCCAAGTGAAAGGTATTTTGGGGAACCAAATATCTTTGTGGCCTCATCATTCATAACATATAGGTAGTAGATTATTTCATACAAAGAAATGTATGTCTGTTGAAATGCTTCCTTTTCCAATTATATTTCCAGCTTTGAAACATAAAATTAATAATTAATTGGCTGTACTGATACTTTAGTCCAAAACTGAAAGATCACTTCTGTAAGAACATTTTAAGGTTATCAATAGACTCTTTATAAAGGGGCTATTAATCCCATGTTTCTATAGCACTAGCAAACCAGTGGCCTGTTCAATGGTTAAGGAAAATGTCTAAGAAAATTCTAGAAAGCCAGCATTTATATATATATTTAGAAATTATCTATAATTTAGAAATTTATATGTGTTTATAAACTACACACATATATATTACAATTATAGGTATGTGTGTGTATATATAGTTCCAGTAATTTCAAAATGTTGTAATTTATTTGACAAACATTAATTAGGTTTAAGTCAATAAATAAGCAAATAGATTAAGTTATTTATCAGTGCTACTGAACATTGAATAGCATAGACAATTTTACATCATCTTATGTAATTTTGAGAGTAACACAGTCAAACTGTTGGATGATTATTAAATTATCTTATCAACTGATTTGACCTAGATATAAGCAGAAACTCAGATAATACAGATCATTGCACTATTGTTCTTAAAACCCTATAGAGACTTCCTATCTTGCTTGGAATAGAATCTAAAAACTTTGCCTTGACTGTTTTATTTCTTTTTCCTGGCTTATTGCACTAGCTGGAACCACTGGTAAAATGTTGACTGTGAGTGGTGAGCATGTTCATTATTGGCTTATTCCTCATCTTAGTGGAAAAATATTCAGTCTTTCACCCTTTGGTGTGATGTTAGCTGCAGCAGTATGAATTTTTGTACTTGAATTTTATGAATTTTTATAATTGCTGCTTATCAAGTTTTGTAATTGAATCCTATAAATCTTTTAAGATTGCTGCTTATCAGTTGAGGAATTTGTAATTGAATTTTATGAATTTTTGTAATTGCTGCTTATTCAAGTTTTGTAATTGAATTCTATGAATTTTGGTAATTGCTGCTTATCAGTTGAGGAAGTTCCCCTTTCAAAAAAAAAAGAAAAAATTAAAAGCTTCTACTCTGAAAAGGATGATGGTAAGACAAGGAAAAGAAAAGGCACAGGTTTGGAGGAAGTCTTTTGGAATGCAGACCTGATTAGGGACTGGCTTAAAAATTATGCAGAGAACTCTAACAACTCAACAATCAGAAAAAAAAAAAAAAAAAAACAGCCTAGCATATTTTTTTTAAATGGGCAAAGAATCTGTACAGAAATCTAACCAAGAAAGAAATACAGCTGATAAAGAAGCACAGAAAAAGATGTTTAAGATTATATGTCATTAGAGGATTGTGAATTACAGTGAGATACCACTACACACCTTTTAGAATGTCTAAAATCCAAAACCTTAATACCATCTTCTAATAACGAGAAACAAGGAATTCTTATTATTGCTGGTGGGAATGTAGAATGGTACAACTGCCTTATAAGACAGTTTGGTAGTTTTTACAAAATCAAACATATATTTAACTATAGTATCCAGCAGTTGCACTCCTTGGTATTTATCCAAATGAACTGAAAACTTATTTCCAAACCAAAACCTGGATGCTGATGTTTATAACATCTTTATTTGTAATTGCCAGAACATGGAAGACCCAAAAGGTCCTTCAACAGGTAAATGGATAAAATAATTGTGGTACATCTATACAAAGGAATAGTCTTCAGCAGGGTTAACAAATGAGTGATCAAGCTACAAAAAGCCATGGGGAAAACCTAAACCCACATAGCCAAGTGAAAGAAGCCATTCTGAAGAGGCTACTAACTGTATGATTCTGAACACAGGGCATTCTGGAGAAGGAAAAGCTATGGAAACAGTAAAAAGATCAATGTTGCCAGAGACACAGGGGAGGGAAAGAGGGACAAGTAAGTAGAATGCTTGGAATTTTTAAGGCAGTAAATGTATTCTGTATGGTACTGTAACAGTGGATCTTCCTAAGACCCATGGAAAATATAATGTAAAGAATGAGCTCTTATATATGGACTTTAGTTAAGAATATTGTATAGGTTTTGGCTTATCAATTATAAAAAATGTACCACAAAATGCAAAATGTTAGTAATAGGGGAAACTATTGAGGAGGGATGTGCTAGGGGTATGGTAACTCTGTACCTTCACTTCAATTTTTCTGTAAACCAAGACTTCTCTGAGAAGTAAACTCTAGTATTGGGGCAAGGGAGGGGAGGGGAGGGGGGAGGATGGGTGGAGGGAGGGTGATTGGTGGGATCACACTTACGGTGCATCTTACAAGGGTACAAGTGAAAATTACTACATGTAGAATATAAATGTCTTCATATAGTGATTAAAAGGCCATGAAGGCTATGTTAAATAGTTCAATGAAAATATTTCAGATTGTATATAAAGTCAGCACATTGTGCCCCATGATTGCACCAATGTACACAATTATGATTTAATGAAAATTAAAAAAAAATTCCTAATAAACTCATGCTTAAAATATCACACACACTTCATTGTGGTATTATTAACAATTCCATTTTCTTGGAAAAGCCCCCAGAAACTTTGTTTTCACTGGAATAAGAAATCTCAAAGTTCTAAGAAGTGATAAAAATGAAAGAATGGAGATGAAAGTCACAAATTC
>CAUYRH010013718.1:0-21162 GCA_963574655.1 Perodicticus potto
ACTTAAAGAGGTTATGATAATCATACTTTTAAAGCTAAAGTATTAAGGGAATGAAACTACCTCTGCCACCTCAGTGGCCTGTGGCTAGTTAATAAAACTAGGCAATGAAACAAAAAAAAAAACAAAAAAAAAAAAAAAGAATTGCAGTCTGAGACATACATGCAGACTAGAGTAGCCTCCTCATTTGTCCAGAGAACAAACGAAAAGGTTAGGGTTGTTTCAGGAGAAGAGGAGGTTGCACAAGTTGTTTTGCAAGGAAGTTAATTGGTGCTGGGGTGGTTTTTCAAGAGCTGGCAAGTTCTTGTGCCCATGGAACCTTTACCCAAATTTACCATATGCTGGTCCTTAAAGGAAGTCTCAATAAATTCCAAAGGGTGAAATCATCTGAAATATGTTCTCTAACCAATGTGAAATTACTCTAGAATCAATTTTTAAAAGTAATCAGAAAATCCACAAATATATAGAACGTAAGCATTCTAAGTAACTGATAGTTGAGAAATCAATTGTAATAGATGTTAGACAATATTTGGAACTAAATGACAATAAATGACACATATGCGTGTAAAACTTGAAGGATTTCAAGTCTAATCAGTCTAAGTATACATCTCAAAAACTACAAGAAGGATAGTAACAAATCCAGAGGTTAATTCTTTGAATAGTCTAATAAAATTGATAAACCAGTAACAAGACCAGTTTAAAAAAGAAAGTCAAGAAAATGAGAACACAAGCCACACAGATGGAGAGAAAATATTTGCAAGAGACATATCTGATAAAGAACTGCTACCCAAACTACAAAAAGAACTCTTAAAAGTCAGACATAAGAAAACAAATCACCCAATTAAAAATTGGGCAAAAGGTCTGAACAGACACCTCACCAAAGAAGATACACAGACGGAAATAAGCATATGAAAAGAAGCTCATCATATGTCATTAGAGAATTGCAATTTAAAAAATAACGAGCTATTACCACATACCCAGGATAATGGACAATGCAGTTTTTCAAAACATGGACGGCACCAAATGCTGATGAAGATGCGGACCAACAGAAACTCTCATTCATTCTTGGTGGAGGTGGAAAACAGTACAGCCACTGTGGAAGACAGTTTGGCAGTTTCTTGTAAAACTAAACATTCTCTTACCATACAATTTAGCAATCATGCTTCTTGACCTAAAAACTTAAGTCTACACAAAAACCTGCACATAGATGTTATTCGTAATTGCCAAAACTTGGAAGTAATCAAGATGTCTCGCAGTAGGTAAATGGATAAATAAACTAGTATATCCAGACGATGGAATATGATTCACTTCTAAAAAGCAATGATCTATCCAGCCATGAGAAGACATGGAAGAAGTTTAAATGTGTATTACTAAGTGAAAGAAACCCCTCTGAAAAGGCTATTATATAATTCCAACTACAGTAAGCACTTCTGTAGTGGAGCGCCTCCCTACACTGATCACCTCCTTATGCTGACCTAATTTTCATAGACCTGACATGCCCCACATATACGTATCAGTACAGTAGGCCTACTGCTTTATGTTGACCACCTCTGTATGTTGACCAGCTTGTTACAGTCCCTTGGGTGGTCAACTGACAGAAGTCCTACAGTATATGAGAAGGTAAGATTATAGGGACAGGAAGAGAATCAGTGATTGCCAAGAGTTAGTGGAGGGAAGGGTGGATAGGTGGAGCACATAGGATTTTTAGGGCAGTGAAAATGCTCTGTATGATACTATAATGATGGACACATGTCATTATATACAAGTATTTGTCAAAATCCATAGAATGTACACCATCAATTCTAGATTGTAATGTAAACTGCGGACTTTGGGTGAGAAAGCTCTGTCGCTGTATTGTAAGCTGTAATGTATCGGGTGTAACAATTACATCAATCTGGTGGGGAGGTCCCATGTGTGTAGGGAGTGAGTATATGGGAACGCTGTAGTTTCTGCTCAATTTAGCGGTGAACCTAAAACTACTCTGAAAAACAAAATCTATTTTTAAAAAATAAGAAAAAGCACAAATACCAACATTATAAGAAGCTAGTGTAAAGAACTTTATGTTAGTACATTTTTGAAAATTCATATGAAATGGAATTTCTAGGAAAACACAATTTATCACCTCAAGAGTAAAAGAGAAAAATTTGACTGGTTTATATCTGGTTAAGAAGTTGAACTGGAACTTTCTCACAAACAATTCCCCAAGTCCATATTTTCTCACTAGCAAATTCTTTTAAACCTTTAAAGAATGACATTAGTCTTATACACACTCTTCAAAATAATAGAAAGAAGTAGGAAAAAAATATATGATGAACATTATTAGAGACAATAAAGAAGAGCTAAATAAAAAAAGAGATCAGTTGTGTTCATGAATTGAAAGGCTCCATACGGTAAAGATGTCAGTTCTTTCCAAACTGGGTCTATAGCGTTAATGCAATACCAGTCAAAATGACAGCAGATTTCTTGGGAGAAAGTAATAAGCTGATTCTAAAATGTATGTGGGAACCTTAACGACCAAGAATAAAGAAGACAGTGTTGAAGGAACAAAGTTGGAAGACACACTACCAGCTATCAAGGCTTCTTATAAAGTTATAGTAATTAATACCATGTGGTGTTGTTACAAGGGTACACAAACAAAGGAGCAGAATGGAGAGTCCAGAAGCTGACCCACACTCAGATAGTCACCTGGCTACGGAAAAAGGGAACAAACCAGTACAGTGAGGAGTGGATGACTTTCCATAAATGGTATGGGCTCGGATTTTGTGTATAATATAAATCTCTATCCCTATTTCTACAACTTAAAACCAAGTCCACATAGATTGCGTAATAAAGGTTAAAATAGGAAAAAATAAAGCTTATGGTTTAAATAAATAGGAAAATACCTTCATTATCTTGGAGTAGGTAAGGATTTCTCGAAATACAAAATGAACTACCCAGAAAGAAAAAGCAAATTAATATTAATAAATATAATATTAACTAATCATCAGATGTTATTAAAAAATTTAAATCTTTTACTTGTTAAAATACAAATTAAAAGCAAAAAGGCAATCCATTAGTTAGGACATTATATCTACAATACAAATATATGACAAAGGACTTGCATACAGAATCTATTTCAAAAACTACTACAAATGAGTTAAATAGATAATTTAACAGAATTATGAGCAAATGACCTGAACAAGACATCACAAAAGAGAATGTGCAAATAGCTGAGCACACATGAGCAAGTCCTCAAACATCATTAGTCATCTATGAAATCCAAATTAAAGCCAAAATGTGAAACCACTACACACTCAACACAATCTCTACAACTAAAACAACAGACAGCCCAAAGGGCTAGTAAGGATATGGGGCAACAAACACTCCCATAAACTGCTGTCAGGGTATAAATGGGTACAATCACTTTGGAAAGTTATCTGACAATGTCCCTTAAAGCTGTGCATGTGTAAAACCAATGCACCAGCAATTCCACTCTTAAGTAAATCTCCCACAGAAATGGGTATGTACATGCAGGGGCCAAAGCATGTACATGGCAGCACTTCATATAACCACCCAAACTGGAAATGATGCAAATACCCATCAGCAGAGTAATAAATTCATAAATTGTGATGTATTCATATAATAGAACAGTATATTGAAATGAGGATTAACAAACTATCTGTAACAACATGGACGAATCTCAGAAATACAGTGTTGGCAACCTAAGTCGAAGATGAGAACATATTGCCTAATTCCATTTATATAAAGTCAGGAAGAAGCAACACTGAACCTTGCTGCTACTAACTAGGATTATGCCTGCCTGTGGGAGTGAGTAGGAACTGGAGGGAAACAAAGGGCCTCTGGAAATTGTGATCATGTTCTATGCCTTTGTTCAGGAAGCATGTTCTTGCTACGGTCTGAATGTCTCCTTCCAAATTCATATGTTGGAAACTTAATCCCTAATCCAACAGTGTTGGGAGGTAGGGCCTAAAGAGGGTGAGGTCATGAGGGTATGGCCTCATGAATGGATTAATGCTACTATAAAAAGGGCTCGTGGGAGTGGGCTAGCCCCCTTCCATCTTCCTGTATGTGAGGATGCAGAAAGAAGGTCCTCGCCAGAGACCAGTGCCTTGATCTTGGACTTACTGGTCTCCAGAACTGTGATAAATACATTTCTGTTCTCCACAAATTGCCTAGTTTCTGATATTTTATTTTAGCAACACAAAACAAAGACAGTTCTCTTTGTGAAAATGCATAGATGTGTACACTTGTGATTGTGCACTCTTCTGGAAGTATGTTGTATTCGATGAAAACAAGGCAAAATAAGCCAGGTGTGATGGTGCATGCCTGTAGTCCTAGCTCTGTGTTTTGAATCCTTTTTTCTCTCATGGCATATTGAACCTATATTTAAATTCAGTTATGTTGACCAAAAAAATAGAAGAGTGCATTCCTACCAGCAATGTAGAAGTGTTCCCTTTTCTCCACAGCAGTGCCAACATCTCTGGTTAGGAGAGCATCTTCTTAATAGTCCCTACAGAGAACTGGCTGATCCCAGGGAAAAACATTCCCTCTCCCACACTCAGTTCTTTCTAACCTTGTTACTTCCTCTGTATATATAAAAAAGCCTTTTCTATTTTATCTTTGAGACATTCACAGATCTTTCAGATGGAAGGCTCTCTAGTGCAATAACCTCCACTTCCTCATATTGCAATAGTCTCTTTGAATCAAATCTCTCTTTCCTTCCTTAAGTCTAAGATTTGTCTTCCACTTGACAACCTTTATTAACTAGAAGCTTATTGTTATATGTGTACACATTCTTTTATTTATAGCCAACAGATACTAATCAGTTCTGCCTACTTTGTGAGTTCCTGGACATAAAGTGGTAAACATGACAGATCAAACCTTTTCTGTTACAGCTTACCTTCTAGTTTGGGGAGACAGATATATAAATGAAATGTTTCACAAGTCAGATAGTGCCTTATGCTATGGAGAAAATTAAATTTCCCCAACAGAGAGCTGGGGTGTATTGTGTTGAAAGGGTTATATTTTAAAGCAAAGGGGTCAGGGATACTTTTAGATTTTTTTCATATTTGAGAGCTGAAAAATGCAGTAACTGCGGGTCTCTAGTCCTGAAGTCTAAATTATAATTTGATGTTCCAGGCAAGTAAGAAGGGCCTCTGATTATCTAGAGAAACGTATATACATTTAATTGCTTTGTTTCAAAGCAAGCTCATGGCAGTTAAGGGAATGAAGAAGGAAGATGTCCACATTAGAGTTCTTTAGGGTACAGGGCTACTCCCCAGTGTGCATATCCAAGAGTCATTTCCATCCCAAATGCCTTAGGCCAGAGTTGCACCAGCATAAAAGCAGGTTCTAGGTACATTCTCCCACTTAGTTGTTACTCATTTTCTTTTGTATTTTGTCACTCCAAAAGAATACCATGTCCAAGTCAATTACTAACACATCCAAAATTAGGATTAGTTGATGTCTTCAGGAGTTAGTTTAAGGTTTTCCTTAAAGAATCAATGATTCAAAGTGACATGTTTTGTACTATTTTGACAGTGTTTTTTTTTTGTATTGTAACTTAAGTAAAACATTTCTGTCTTAAGTGCTTTCCCTATACATCTGTCAGACTCTGAGACAGTTCAAATAATTTGAAAAATGACACTGTGATCCAGTGTAAGTTTCATGGAAACATAATGGCTGTAATTTTGATAGACCAGAGACCAAATTTATGAATTAGTTGAGATTATTTATAATTATTATTTGGTATTTTGTAACAGATATATCTTTCTGTGTTCAGGAAATATAAATCAAATGAAGATATGTTCATGTATTCCTTAACAAAGGAGATGCATCCTTAGGTTTTGAGAAATGCATCCTTAGGTGATTCTGTTATTGTGCAAACATAGAGTGTACTTACACAAACCTAGGTGGTATAGCCTACAACACACCTAGACCTCAGGGTATAGGCTATTGCTCCTAAGCTACAAACCTGAATAGCATGTCATTTTCTTGAGTATGGGAGACAATTGTAACACAGTGCTTAAATATATGTGCGTTTAAATACACATAAACATAGAAAAGGTACAGTAAAAATACAATAATATAATCTGATGGGACCACTATCATATATGCTGTCCATAATTGACTGAAATGTTCCTATGTGGAGCATGAATGTATAAAGATGTCCACAGCTCCCCAGACTGAGATATTAAATACCAAGGCAATGTTAACTATTTGATATTTCTTTTATAAAACCCAAGAAAATAGCCCAGGTGAAACCTAGGTTTTTTTCCCCCATTACATCTGCCCCTCCCAACATATTCTATCAATGTCTAATAAATTTCTCATAACTAACTTTAAAATAACATCACACAGCTTTCTAACGTACAGCACTCAAAACAAAATGTATAAATTGGAAAGCTTATATCAAATCTAGGAGGTTGATCCTATTTACTACAGATATTCAGAGATGTAGCAATTTCAACTTTCCAGGTACTTTAAAAGTAGTTAGTGGATAGTTAAACTACTCTAGAGATCACTCAAGGACAAAAACATAAGGTATTCACTAAGTTATTGCATTTTATTCCAACAATAATAGTAAATTATGAAAAATGTTGAAACTGCTCCGTATTGTCTAAGCTCCCCAGAAGGAAAGTTACACATTATAATGCCTACCACTAAACTAAAACAATATAGAGTAACTCCTACTCTTGGGGTATTTCGAATCAATATATAGACTACTTGAATGTATCATGCTATAGTAAGTTATTAATAATTGGAGGAGGAAGAAAAACACTCTTCCATTTTAAAATATGTTTGAATTTACTTTTTTAATTATCCTACTTTATTCTCCGCATCAGATGCAAACAAACTTTAGAGCTTTCCCATTAGCTGTTGTACTGTCTTCTCCTGTTTTAGAGGAAATATAACCATATGTGGAAACATACATCAATCATTAAAATTTTCAACTTAGCTGAATCCCATTGTCTGAATCTCTGCGGTGACTCAAAGCTGATATTGGCAGGTTGATTGCTCAGTAAATGAACAGATTTTAATTGGTCTATTTGATTCAACCTTCAAAACACTAAAAGTCATTTTAAATATAACTTCAATTATTTCAATTATTAAGACAGCCAATGGGATTATCTTCTGCGCAATTGACCCATTGAACAGTTATCGGTCTGGATAACAATTTAAGCTTCAAGCGGTCAAATATTGACTATGTAGCCACAGCCTCTGTTGGTGTGTCACTCAAAATTAAAAATGGACTGAACCATTCGTTGATTGATAGATTGCATAGATGTCTGAGCCATCGCATGGCTTCCCAAGGGGGAGGATTTAATCAAGGGTGAATAGTGATGCTGGAGACTAGTATAGTTTCAGAGAAATGATGTGTGACATAGGCTAGGAGCACGGTTGGCTGCATCTGAAGAGAACTACTTTCCTGTGGGTGTTTTTCAAAGAGGTGTGTTCTACTAAAAGCAGACAAAACAATGATGCCTACATTCTACCTTTTTTTTTTTTCTAATTGCAGTAATATTCAGCAGTTACTAGGTAGAGTGGCTGTTGTTTGCATTGCTGCTGCAACCAGTTTGCCATTGGAAAATCTGCCAGACCAAATTAAATTCCTAGCAACACAAACATCGTTTATTTGCCCATTCATTCGACAATTATTGAAGACTCATTTTGTGTGACAACTTGTTAGGTACAGGGGAAAAAGTTGTATATAAGACTCTGCCCTAAGGAACTATCTCTAATGGGACATATGAATAAAGAAACATTTATAGTTGAGTATAATAATTGTTGTCGCTGATATAAGGTCAGGATCATCCATTTAGTTTTGGTTAAGGAAGAGTTCTCAGAAGAAGTGATGTTGAAGCAGGGACAGCCAGAATAAGTAGGAGTTTTGACAGATAGGGGTATGGAAGGAGGGAAGTTACGTTTTCTACCCAGAAAGACCACTACATGCAAAGTTCCTGAGCAAAGAGAGAACCAGGGATGATCTCAGAATATTTGTCCATCAGGTCAAAATCACAGAGGTTAAGTCTGGAGAGGATAACATTACACGCCGAGGGGCCTCATCAGACAGAAAAAGCACTTGGTGCCTTATCCAAAGTTCAGAGAGGGACTGCTGAGGTTTTGTAGGTAGAATGCGGGAAGAAGTGCCAACATGTCAATATGGGAGAAAACCTTATTAGCAAAGTTTAAAAAAAAAAGAATAAACCCTTCAACTTTTATTTTTAATCAGATATGTTTAATCTACTAGTAGTAAAATACAGATAGAGAGGTGAGGCTGAGAGTTTATAGCATGGATAGTCTATATTTTCCCAAGCTGTTAAGAAAAGTTATTGTGATTAATTATAGTGCCTATTTGAATGCAGTCACGCCCCATATTTTACAGAGAGTTCTCTCTTCCGCAGACTCAAAAAATAAATAAATAAATAAATAAATAAAGAGCCAAATCACAGCTTTGTGTGTACAATATCTTCCCCAAATTTAAATTTTAAAATAAGTAAGTGAAATTGCAAATAGAGCAATTCTTCTCTGTTCTGCTTGGAAATGAACTTTGTTTTAAAAAATTCCAGCTAAATTTAGAGAGTGAATAATTATAGTAAAGCTGACCTTACTCTCTACATCTGCTTCTTTCCATAATTGCTCTAATTATGGAATAAACTCTCTGGGAAAGAAAAATAATTTTTATTGGAACAGATTATATTATTGCATTTTATGAACTTTTGAAGTTTTTGTTAAATTAGTATTATTAGCTTGCTCATGTTTAAACTCTCTGCTCTTTGAATGCCAAGGATCTATTACAGCAAATTCAAGGCATTCAAGACCTGAGTTTTACCCCAATTTAGGACATTCCCCAGACACTACCCTTCTGCTTATTGTTGGGAATGTAACCCTTTGGAAACTGTATCTACCTGGTCCTATCTCGGAAAAGCCTATGTTAAAAAAACAGCGAATTTTTAAAGAACCCATCCCTTGATGAAAAATATAAGGTAGGGCTGACAGATTGAGCAAAAAGTTAAAAAGGAAAAATAAAGAAAGCCAGGCAAGAAAAAAGAAAACATGTGGCACGACCCTATAATCTTTGGACATACTTGTACTTCAAAGTTATCTGTGGCTCGACATCAAAATTTAACTGGGAATCTCCTCCCTTTTTTTTTACTGACTCCACATAAAGGAGATTTAGAAACATTTTCCATGGAGATTCTAGAATTTTCTTTTCTCTTCTACTTACTTCTTTCACATAAGCTAAAAATGTTTCCCTTTCACAATTTTCCAGAACTTTCCTCACCCTATACCTTCCATTCCCTCCTAGTTCTCTCCTCCCGGGCCCTTCCACCTATTTCCAGATCCTGTACATTAGCCTACCTCCTCAGCGGAAGAGTGAGATGGACTATCTGCTTTTCAGGGAGAGTAAATAAGGGAGAAGACAGTTGTGCCAATTGTGAAACTCCCTTGGAGGGCAGAAATACTGAACATTCCCAACTTCACTTGGATTCCATTAAATACAGGAGAAATTCTACCATCCCATCTGGGTGACCAGATCTTTCATTTTTAAAGTACTGACTACGTTTTTGCATGTATATCAGTGAAATTTAAAGGCAAGTTTTCTCAAAATGAGATTATAGTCTGTTTGAACTTAAATCGTCTTTTAGTCTGCTTTAAACTTTATCACACTATTTTTAATTTTCATTCACTTACATGTTATTCTAGAGTAGCGTAGCTTATTTTCTCGGAAATCCAAGCTAAGCCTTGAAATTACAGTTATGTATGTTTCTCATTGTCAAACCAAAGATTTTCCCTACACATTAAAACGCGAGAAAAATATGATCCCTCAGTAATATTCAGAGTTGCAAAGTACAGACAAGATTCATTAAAAGATTGAAACAAGGAACAAAGCTATTAAAATGCCATTTTTTGTTCTTGAGAAAAATCCAAGAATATTTTTTCTAAGTCTTTGTCTACTAAAAAGGGCTTTGACAGCTGATTGTGTTTGTATTTCATGGCAAATTTCAGGTTTATTGTTAGAAAATTGTAATGCTGTTAGCAATAATGGCAAGACTAAAATGTTTACAATATAATTACCATTCTCCTAGAAAATTTATGGTTGGGGAAAAAGAAAATTAGACAAAGAACTTCTCAAAAGATTGCATGTGGCTAGAACCTTTGTCCAAATGGGGAGATAATAGTAGCATATTAGAGTGATTATTGTAATCTAAAAGGGGCTGTGAGATCTTTGGTCCCTCATATGTCTATAATTATGCTGAAGGCGGTTCTTATTTTTTTATGGGGGGGCAGAATTTTGGAATTTTATATACTGATTTAATTAATCAGTATATAAAATTTTCAAGGACGGAGGTTACTTTCTAAGCTTCCATGAAAACAAGTACCTCAAAATACCCATTGGTTTTTATATAGATTTCTCTTTCAACAGTTTCCAGTTGTTCTTTCTGTCCATTAGAACTACCCCAAGGCAGAGGTTCTTCTTATATTCCTGGCTTATTATGATGTGGTCACCCAGCTTCAACCTCTATCTCCTACAGCATGTATTTTATAATAAGATTAAGTTTCCTATACGATCGCCTTCATTATCTATAATGATGGCTTTGCACTTACTCTATCTGCATGCTTTGTCAATTGTGCACCCTTCATTTCCTCTGATGACATAAAAGGTTTTTCAGGAGTCACTGTCCATCAACAGCAACCTGCGGTTATAGACTATAAATAGATAACTATGGTCATAGACTCCACGAAAGCCCCTGAGGGACAGAAAGAGCTTTGGACCAGGAGCTAAAATCCTGGCTCTCACCTTTCTTCATATATAAACTTGAGTTAACTCACTGTCTTTGAGCCTCAGTTTCCTTATCTGGGAAGCAGGGATAATAACTGTATATATCATAGGCTGCATCACAGAGTGATTGTGAATAACAACAAATGGAAGAGTTCTACCATACCAATAAGTGTTTTAAGCCATGTACTTTATCTAATGGATTATAAATAAAGCCTTGCCTTGCCTTGCCTTCCCTTCCCTTTTTCCTCTCCTCTCTTCTCCTGTCCCATCTCTGTCTCTCTCTCTCTCCCTCCCTCTCTTTCTTCTTTTCTTTTCTTCCTTTCATTTTATTTTTGTTGTTGTTGTTTGATATATTGTTTTGGAAACAAAGTCTCACCAAAGCTGGAGTGCAGTGGCACAGTCACAGCTCACTGCGACCTCAAACTCTTGGGCTCAAGCCATCCTCCTATGTCAGCCCCCTGAGTGGCTGGCACTACAGGTGTGCACCACTGTATCAGGTACTTTTAAAATTTCTTGTAGAGACAAGGTCTCACTATGTTGCCCAGGTAGTCTAAATCCTTCTGAAATACGTTCCATGGATCTTCATTATCTCCTGAACTCATCAAGTTGAGATTCTGGATCTTGACATTTTAAATGCCTACTTATCTGGCCCAGACATACCTATGCCCCTTGTAAATTGTCATTAATGATTAGCAATGGATTATTATAAGCTAAGCACTGAGAAAAACCTTTGAACCCCTTTTCGTTTTTGAACATCACAACTGTCCTATAAAGAAGGACTATTAGTGCTATTTTTATTTCTATTTATGCATGCAGAAATAAGCTTTGGAGATGTTATATAGCTTGCTCCAAGACCAATGGCTGGTGATGGGAAAAAATTGATATTTGAACCCAGGCAGTTCAATGCAAGAACTGATGTCTTAGTTGCTTTGAGCTATCTGCTTCAAAGCAATATCTGTTTGGGCTGGGCTAATTGTTGTGTCTAAACACATTATATTTTTCGTGCAATGTTTTTTTTTTATTAGTTATACCTCAAATTCTATTCTGTTCGCTTTTTGTCTGCATAATTCTCTTATGATTCTGTTTATTTTTCTTTCCCTGCTAGATATGTACACCTGATCCTGAACTCTCTCAGCTCTCACTGAGCACTCTTGTATTGTAGAAACCACCATGAATTGCATTACATTGTATTTTCTCTGACACATTCATATGTTTAGAAACTGCCAAACTGGACCTTACTCAGAGGTCAGTATCATATCTTCTACCTATTTTGCACATCCTAAATTGTGTAAAAAAAAATAATGGACAATAGAAGGCATACGAATATATAAAAACAATCATTGTTAACTTTTGTAATGATCTTTTGAGATTTGCAGTCTTCCAGGGTTTGGGGGGCTGTCTATTCAAGTCCTACCAATCTTTGCAGAACCAATGTCTGTTTCTGTAATAAATCCAAGTTGTGGAAAACTTTCCTTCTTTTCTAAGCCACCATTCTGCTGATTGATTGCACTGCCCCATGTCCTCCAGTGATAGTATCTTGCAAAACTATAGCTCAACATCACAACAAGGTCATTTCCATTGACACAGTTGAGATACAGAACATTTCCTTGAACTTTGTGGAATAGGGTCTAAAACCAGTGCCCACTATTGTGTGTGCCTAGAAAGAGCAAGGAGGGCTTTGGGTGGCCTAACCACAAACCTCCTTCCCCACTCTGCTCATGTGGATGAGGTCTCCTCCCAAACAACCCTCCTCATTAGAGAGACCCTGCACAATTACACTTATCTCTAAGAGAGGTGTTTCAGTTCCCTGAAATCCAGAAGACATTCAAATAAGTCAATTACATCATTCCATGGGAACCAAGGGTCATCACTCCATCCTTTGGATACTATTACACCAAGCCTGTCCTTGGTCATTCACTCTGCCCCCTAGTGCATGGCTGAGTGCCCTCCTCTTCTAGGCTGTGATTGGTATATGTGACTAGTAAACTGCTGTCAATCTCACCATCCAGTGTTTGGCTATTCCTATGACCCTCCTCATGGAAATAGCCAAACACTGGGTGAAGAAGGGGTGATTAAAATAGGATCCCTTGTGTGGTCTTTTACAATACATCACTTCCCTACCACTCCTACCCTCTTCTTAGTCCCTGACAACCATCAACTTATTCTCCATTTCTGTGATTTTTTTTTTTTTCATTTTGACAGTGTCATATAAATGAAATAACATAATGTATAAGCTTTGGGGATTGCTTTTTTCCCACTCAGCATAATTCTCTGGAAATGCATCCTGGTTGCTCTGTGTAGCAATACTTCATTCCTAGAATTCCCCAGTGTGGGTGCACAACTATTTGTTTCCCTAATCACCAATGCACAACATCGGGATTATTTCCAGTTTTCAGCTATTATGAATAAAACTGCTACATGGGATTTTTTTTTCTTATGAGCGTAAGTTTTCATTTCTCTGGGATAAATGCCCAAGAGTACAATAGCTGGGTCACTGGGGAGCTGCTTGTCTACGTTTTTTTAGAAACTGCCAAACTGATTTCCACAGTGGCTGGACAATTTAATGGCCATCAGCAGATTATCAGTGATTCAGTTCTTCCTCATCTTTGCAAGTCTTTGGGGTTCTCTATGATTTTAGCCATTCTGATGGGAAATGATGTCTTCTACCATCTTTTAATGTGTTATTTGCTATCCATATGTCCTGTTTGGGGAAATGCCTCTCCATGCCCTTTGCCCATTTTCAGATTGGATGGTGTGTTCTTTCACTGTTGAATTATGAGAGCTCTTGATATGGTCTAAGTTCTAGTCCTTGGTCACATGTGTTGTATGTTTATGTTCTTCCCTTCTGTGGGTCTGCTGATATTTTAAGTCACCTCTTTAAATCTCCAGAGTCTTTGTTAGGAATCTTCTGTGATTACTAGGCTGAAAGGGGGGATTTAGATTTGATAATATCCTGCAGGGTTAAAATAAAACACTCCCCGCTTCTAATATCAATGTGTTAAAATGAAACAAACCCAAGTTGAAGATTCTAGTTCTTATGTTGTCTTGGTCACTAAGTGGTAATTACTGGATTTTTCTGGGTCTTAGTTTCTTTATTTGTAAGGACAGATCAGCACCTTATCTGAATTACTCTCTTGTTCTACCATTCTATGACTCTCAGTTTAAAAGGTAAGCTGAATAGAATGATACTAGTTTTCCTTTTATGGCAAAGATACTGCGTAGGTTTTGCAACAACTGAGAGCCTTGAATGGAACATCTTTTCTTCTTTTTTATGATTGAGAATATGACATGACATCACAGGGCAACCTGACCTTTAGAATATTCTTGCCTTTTCCCTTTTCTGGCAGTACTCAATAAATGTATTGCAGAGTTTGATTTTTTGTTTTATAGAATCTTGTAATCATTTAGCCTATGAATTTAGAGCCAGGGGTGGTGCTACCACCAAACTAGTGTATGTGCCATTGGGAAATTACTTAGCTACTATGATCCTCAGTTGCCTTCTTTGCCATTTGGGGATAATAACAGCATGAATCAAAAAATATATGTGTGCAAATAAAATGAGATAGTCCGTTTGAATGCTTAGCACTCTTTCTCATTCATTTCCTAGAAACTAATAAAGATTGCTCAGTAAATATTAGCAATGATTACGGCTGCTCCTGTTATTATTTTAAGGTACCCCAGAGCGATTTCTAAGACGCAGTCCCTAAGAAGCAGGTAAGAGGCAGTTGGGAGCGGAGAGCATTGTTTCTTAAACAATCCTGTTCTAAAGCAGGATGTGATCTTTAGCTGATGAAACTTTCATGGACAATTGTCCTGGTTATATTCACCACTCAGGAAAATGGCAAAGAGGAGGAGTCTATGCAGATCAGTTATCAATTAAGGTTCTTCTCACCCACCTTGTTTTCATGATCTCTCAGACCCCAGGAAACTCATCTACAATCTCTTTCTTCTTTATTCCAAAGTCCCCAAACTCTTCCTCACAGTATTCTTTGTTGTGTCACCTCTCTGCTCTCTGAGTAAGAGCTCTACTAGGTAGGCCGTATTCCCTGCTAATTATGTTTTTCCTCCCATGTCCCTGTTACTTAGACTCTGGGTTGACTCTGCCCACTCAGAAGTGCTCAGGAGATAAGTGGACGGGAACAATTCTTTCCTAGAAGCAGTGGGTAATACTTCACACATTTATAATTTAGTAGCTTTTCTTTTTATCATTGTCACATAAAACATTAGCAATAGTGGGACAGCACTGATGCTATAACACAAACAACTTGCAGACTACTCCTCCTTTAAAAATTTCAAAAGAATATATATATATTTTCCAAACTGTAACACTCACTCCATGCCTGAACAGGCAGAACCATTGGCAAGAGTTGGTTTATTGATGCTTTGTTAAGATTCTCATTCATTTCCCACTCGATTTCTTACATTTCCAGGCTGATTACATTCCATTCCAGGAATGCAGTTATTTCTTCTCTACATGGATGCTTTTGTTTCTTTTTACACCTGTACAATAACTACTTCTTATAGCCAAGGGGTTAGATCATTAATTTAAAGACAACAGCAGTGAGGCCTGTGGATTTTTCAAAGCAGAAATTTTATTTCTCAGAAAGTTGAATTCCTTTTTCCCTTTAATGGCATTAGTGAACTAGAATCATATTATACTTATTTTTTTCTTTCCAGAGCTATATGACATAGGTAATTAAATTAAAGTGAGAATCTTAATTTGTGTCAGCTGTTCTCCCATAAATGCCTCAGTGCAACTGGGAAAATAATCGTATTAAAACTATTAAATTTGTTACAGGTTGCTTTTGATATCATTTTTATCTGTCACATAGGACCTTCTCATCCATCGATTTGCCCTGGAACAGGAATGTTTATGAATCAACAAATGCATACAGGGTGACTCCCAAACATAGCTTTAAAGAAGAATGCACATAAGTGTGAAATGCAGTCTCTGCCTGCAAAGAGCTCACACCTACTTAAAAGTACAAGGAATATACACAAAGTATGTTGAAATGGAATAAAAGGAATCAATAACAATCCAGGACAACAATAAAGGAAACCCAGCATGCTATGTGCATGAATAAGGTCAAACTATGAGTAAAGACTAGCAGAGTTATTAGAGGGAGAGAGGGATGCTGTGCAGCCTGATGAGGAACAACAATTACATTTTAATGAATGCCCGCTACCTTCCAGGTATTGTGGCAGACATCTCATGTTTGTTGTATTTCAATTTAGAAAAACCCAAACATATGGTTATTTAAATCTACTTTTCATATGAGGACAATGTCAGGAGAGATTTAATAAGTGCTAATAAGTGGCCCAGGTGAAATTTGAACCAAGCATTTGGCTCCAAAAGCTTGAGTTCTATTTGCCACCTCTTGTTATCAAAATATGTCAGACAATGGGATATGATTATTGAAAGAAGAGTCGAAGACATCAGAGAAGTTGGACTTCTAGACACAGTGGATAGAGTTTAAATTAAACGAATGCTACATTTTTGTTAAAGTGAAAATACATTTTTGTATTCATCTGTATTTTCTTTCAAATAACTTATAATGTCTTCTAAACTCACTTTTAGGATATTTAGAAAAAGAGGGTTAATCTTTTGTATTTACCAGTATCATTATGTTCTTAAGAACATTCTAATATATCTACCAAAAACCTGACTGAACCATAATATATTGAAAACCCATATTGCTTATTCAAAAAATTTCTAGATTAACAACCTTACCCAATACTGCGTTAATATCATTTCTGTTTCTCTGGGAATAAAATGAAATAAAGTAGAGTGAGTTTCAATACTGGGATCCAGGGAAAGTGTGTCTGTGTGTGTGTGTGTTTGTTTGTGTGTGTGTGTGAGAGAGAGAGAGAGAGAATATGTGCATGTGGGTGCTCATGCACCCATGAACGAATGCATATGTAATATGAAGGGGTGAAAGGAGAATTGTAATATAAGTTTATTCCAGTTCTTATCTAAGTGAAATTGATTTTATAATTAAATATTTAGAAAAAAAAATCCAGTGGGGTGATGCAATATATCAAGGCAAGAAATATTAAAAATATATTTTTTAGCTTTCGTATGAAGGCTAAAACCCAGTTATAGCACAAGAAATGGGGAAAGGAGCAAGGGAGGGAAGTGGAGGGGGGAGGATGGGTGGAGGGAAGGTGATTGGTGGGATCACACTTACTGTGCCTCTTACAAGGGTACAAGTGAAAATTACTAAAGGTAGAATATAAATGTCTTCATATAGTGATTAAAAGGCCATGTAGGCTATGTTAAATAGTTCAATGAAAGTATTTCAGATTGTATATAAAGTCAGCACGTTGTGCCCCATGATTGCACCAGTGTACACAATTATGATTTAATAAAAATTAAAAAAAAAAAAGAAATTATACCTTGTATCTTTTCAGACCACAAGAGAATAAAGGTGTCCAAGTGGACAAATGATTTTTCCTCTTTTGATCTCTGCTCTTTCGCCAGCATCTATTTGAGAGCCTTACAAATATTATGTATTCAAAAATAGTTGGGCAGGTGAATCTTGAATTATGCTTCATCTGGACTGCTTTCGAGACTGTTCTTACCTAGATATGGGATGTTCCCTGAATTAATGCACTTTTTACCATTGTTATTTCACTGTCACTGCATAGTCAGATGATTACTTTTGTTAATTGATACTCTCCACCTATTAAATGCTAGTTTCTGCTGCCACCACATATGGCAAAATTGTCTAATACCCCACCTTCATGTACCTCTTATCTGTTCAAATGCCACTGGTCATTTCAATATCCCAGAGCACAAATCACAGTCTACAATGTTGGTGTACCTCTGAATAATATGTCTCTGCTCCAGTTATGAGGCGTTCTACATTATAGTCATCTCTTAGGCTTAAGCTTCTTGGAAGTATTAGGAAATGCCTTTTATTATATTTGTACCTTGGTTTACAAGAGCCGTGTAGTAAATATTAATATATAAAAACCTCATGTGCTATAACACATTTAGTTTTATGCCCTCTATCTCCTAGGACACAAAAGTACATCTTGGGAGGGGATGCGGGGTTGGTTTAAGCATCTTAGACTGTGTATGCTTTAATGATTTTGGAATGCCACACACTGGATCAAACTTTCTCTTTTCTAATCTCAGTTTTTCTTGCATGGTTTGACTCACACTGCTAGACTTTATATTCTGCCATGTTGTAATCAAGTGCATGGTTCTGTAGTAACTTCTATTGTGACATCCCAATGCAATTTGGCAGATGTGCACCTACTCATGACACATAAACCATTAGTGCATAGATAAGTCAAGATCTTTTCTAGGAGATGAGTTGCATCTAATAAGGGCCTTTATCAAGAATGGGACTGCTGAAGTCTAGTCAATATAGGCCCAGCCTGCTCCACCTATCTGTCAAATAAGTGTAGGAAGGTGTTTGTGTAACAAAATGAAAGCAAATTTAGTTTCATGAAGTATGGATGCTATTATATCAGG
The DNA here is from genome assembly GCA_963574655.1 of Perodicticus potto. Classification (NCBI taxonomy): domain Eukaryota; kingdom Metazoa; phylum Chordata; class Mammalia; order Primates; family Lorisidae; genus Perodicticus; species Perodicticus potto. The sequence continues at coordinate 18,267 of CAUYRH010013718.1, forward strand.
AAGATTGTGTCCTGGAAGTGTCAAGGAAAATTTAAACTCAGAAATTGAGGAAATGTAGGGAAATAGCAAATAAAATGGAAGAAGCTGAAATTAAACAAAAAAGACAACATTCTATAATGCTGAAATTGTTGTATAATAATAATTGTTGTATAATAATCTTATCTTTGTGGTAAATAACATGGTATGAAAAGGAATAATGAAACTCGATGTCACCTACATATCTCACCCTAGACTTTCTAAATGACCACACCCAGTCCTTCAATATCTCAGCTTCTGGACTTTCTTTCAACAAAGGAGAAACATTTTAGAAGCAAATTAAGCCTGAATTTGTGTCATTGTTCACAGAGAACTCTTAAGAATCTCATTATGTCAATTTTCATTAGATGAACATGTTACACATTTCTCATATTTGAGCCTAGAGCTCCACTTAGTGGCTAGTATGGTTAATAGAAGAAGCAGGAGTAAATGGTTTTCAGTGGTTTAAGTTGTGCTAAGTCTAGTAGGAAAATGAATTACTGTTTCTATCTTCTGATTTTGGTACAACACTTAATTAAAATAACAAGTGCAGTAGAACTGTAATCCAAATATAAAATACTTATAATTTCATTGAAGCTTAGGGATATGACACTGAAGGCCTAAGCTCAATTAGCCAGGTGAGGAAACCCCTTTTCTCTCTCATCCTATCCTTTTCTACTCCAAACAGCAGAAATTTGACCAAAAGAGAGGAATCAAAGGAAGAGAAATAGATGCTAATAGGATAAAGAAGCTTTTGGGTAAGGAGAGTGGTGACATCCAGACATGCTATGCAGAGCATACATATAAAAGGGATTATAGTCTTTTTATTTTTTAGGGGAAAGGCTTTTGTTATAATTTTATTGCTAAAATAATACATTAATTGAGAATTTTATTTTATTTTTATAGGTTTAAGGTGTACAAGTGCCATTTTGTGCAGTGGTGAAGTCTGGACTTTTAATGTAACCATCACCTGATAACCCAATAGTTAGTTTTTCATCATTTATCTACTCCCACCCTCCCACCTTTTGGAGTCTGAAATGTCTATTGTTCCATTCTATATGGCTGTGTGTACCCATTGCTTACCTCCCACTTGTGAGAACATGGGGTATTTGATTTTCCATTCCTGAGTGGCTTCACTTAGGACAATGGTCTCCAGTTTTATGATGCTGCAAAGGACACTATTTCATTCTTTATACCAAGGTATTATTCTATGGAAAAAATATATGTGTATAGGTATGTATAGATATAACATTACATTTTATATATATATATATATATATATATATGTATGTATATGTCACATTTTTTATTCAATCATTGGTTGATGGGCACTTAGGCTGATTCCATATCTTTGTTATTATGAATAGTGCTGTGAAGAGCATGTGAGAGTTGAATGATTTCCTTTGAGTAGATACCAGGAATTTGGTGTATCAAATTGTTGATTTTTAGCTCCTTGAGAAATCTCCACATTGTTTTCCATAGAGATTGTTCTAACTTGCACCCCCACCAATAGTGTGTAAGCATTCTCTTTGCTCTTCATCCTTGCCAATGTCTATTATTTTTTTACTTTTTAGTGAAGTCCATTCTGACTAGAGTAAAATGTTATCTTATTCTGGTTTTAATTTGCATTTCTGTGATGATTAGTGATGTTGAGCAATTTTTTCATATGTTCATTGGCCATTTGTACGTCCTTTGCAGAATGTTTTTATTGTGGCCTTTGCCCACATTTAGGCTTATTTGTTTTTTCTCATTGAGTTATTTGAATTCCTTATAGATTCTAGATTTTAATCCTTTGATGAGTTCGCAAATATTTTCTCCTATGCCATAGGTTTTCTGTTTACTATTTTCATTATTTCTTTTTTAGGATATAAAAGTATATGAAAGCTATAAATTGGTTTCATAGTAGGGCTGAGTACATTGGATACTTTTTCTTCCATTCTTGAGATACTTTGCTGAGAAAAATACGTCCCAGTTCCATCCATGTAAACTTGAAAGAGGTAAAGTCTCCATCTTTCTTTAAGTCTGCATAATATTCCACAGTGTACACATACCACAATTTATTAATCCATTTGTGAAAACTATAACCTAATTATAGCACAAGAATATGGGGAAAGGGGAAAGAGGGGAAAGGGGGAGGATGAGTGGTGGGAGGATAATTGGTGGAACCACACCTACAGTGCATCTTAGAAGGGTACAGGTGAAACTTACCAAATGTAGAATATAAATGTCTTAACACACTAAGAAAATGCCATGAAGGCTATGTTAACCAATTTGATGAAAATATTTCAAATTGTATATAAAACCAGCACATTGTACCCCATGATTGCATTAATGTACACAGCTATGATTTAATAAAAAAATTTTTAAAGTATAAGTTTATTTTATATTAGACAAAAGGAAGAGAATGGGTGAAGATATGGAAAAGAGAGAGAGAAGAGATCAGAGAGCAGGGAGTGAGAGAGGGGAAGATGAAGGTAGAGAGAAAAAGAATGAGAGAATGGTGTGGCATCCCAAAGAAAGTTCATTATTTCTTTTACAGTGCAGAAATTAAATTTTAGTTTAATTAAGTCCCATTTGTTTACTTTTGCCTTTGTTACATTTTATTTTCTGATCTTAGATGTAAATTTGTTGCCTGGGCCAATGTCATGAGTTTTTTCCCTATGTTTTCTTCAAAAATTTTTATGTTTTTCAGGTCTTAAATTTAAGCCTTTGATTCATCCTGAGTAAATTTTTATATATGGTGAGAGATAAGGATCTGGATTCTGCATATGAGTATCTAATTTTCCCAACACAGTAGAATAGGGTGTCCTTCCCCAATGTATATTTTTGTCTGCTTTGTCAAAGATCAGTTGATTGTAGGTATGTGGTTTCATTTCTGGGT
>CAUYRH010013721.1:0-23918 GCA_963574655.1 Perodicticus potto
CATTATAATGGAAGTTTTAGCCATTGCAATTAGGGAAGAATAGGTGATCAAGGTTGTCCATATAGGGTCAGAAGAGATCAAACTTTCACTCTTCACAGATGATATGATTGTATACCCGGAAAACACCAGGGATTCTACTACAAAATTCTTAGAAGTGATCAAGGAATACAGCAGTGTCTCAGGTTACAAAATCAACACTCATTAATCTGTGGCCTTTATATATACCAACAATACCCAAGCTGAAAAAACAGTCAAGGACTCTATTCCATTCACAGTAGTGCTAAAGAAGATGAAATATTTGGGAGTTTACCTAACAAAGGATGTGAAAGATGTCTATAAAGAGAACTATGAAACTCTAAGAAAAGGAATAGCTGAAGATGTTAACAAATGGAAAAACATACCATGCTCATGGCTGGGAAGAATCAACATTGTTAAAATGTCCATACTACCCAAAGCAATATACAATTTTAATACAATCCCTATTAAAGCTCCATTGTCATAGTTTAAAGATCTCGAAAAAATAACACATCATTTTATATGGAATCAGAAAAAACCTCTATAGTCAAGACATTACTCAGAAATAAAAACGAAGCAGGAGGAATTACGCTACCAGACCTCGGGACTATACTACAAATCAATAGTGGTCAAAACAGCATGGTACTGGCACAAAACCAGAGAAGTAGATGTATGGAACAAAATAGAGTACCAAGAGATGAACCCAGCTACCTACCATTATTTGATCTTTGACAAGCCAATTAAAAACATTCAGTGGGGAAAAGATTCCCGATTTAACAAATGGTGCTGGGTGAACTGGCTGGCATCCTGTAGAAGACTGAAACTAGAACCACACCTTTCACCATTAACTAAGATAGATTCTCACTGGATTAAAGATTTAAACTTAAATATAAAACTATAAAAATACTAGAAGAAAGCACAGAGAAAACTCTTGAAGGAATCGGCCTGGGTGAATATTTTATGAGGAGGACACCCCAGGCAATTGAAACAGCATCAAAAATACATTACTGGGACCTGATCGAACTAAAAAGCTTCTGCACAGCCAAGAACACAGTAAATAAAGCAAGCAGACAGCCCTCAGAATGAGAGAAGATATTTGCAGGTTATGCCTCTGACAAAAGTTTAATAACCAGAATCCACAGAGAACTAAAACGTATTAGCAACAAAAGAACAAGTGATCCCATCTCAGGGTGGGCAAGGAACTTGAAGAGAAACTTCTCTGAAGAAGACAGGTGCACGGCCTACAGACACATGAAAAAATGCTCATCATCCTTACTCATCAGAGAAATGCAAATCAAAACTACTCTGAGATACCATCTAACTCTAGTAAGATTAGCCCACATCACAAAATCCCAAAACCAGAGATATTGGTGTGGATGTGGAGAAAAGTGAACACTTCTACATTTTTGGTGGGAATGCAAACTAATACATTCCTTTTGGAAAGATGTTTGGAGAATACTTAGAGATCTAAAAATAGACCTGCCATTCAATCCTATAATTCCTCTACTAAGTATATACCCAGAAGACCAAAAATTACATTATAACAAAGATATTTGTACCAGAATGTTTATTGCTGCCCAATTCATAATTGCTAAGTCATGGAAGAAGCCCAAATGCCCATCGACCCATGAATGGATTAATAAATTGTGGTATATGTACACCATGGAATATTATGCAGCCTTAAAGAAAGATGGAGACTTTACCTCTTTCATGTTTACATGGATGGAGCTGGAACACATTCTTCTAAGCAAAGTATCTAAAGAATGGAAGAAAAAATATCCAATGTACTCAGCCCTACTATGAAACTAATTTATGGCTTTCATATGAAGGCTATAACCCAATTATAGCACAAGAATATGGGGAAAGGGTCAAGGGAGGGGCGAGGAGGGGAGAGGATGGGTGGAGGGAGGGTAATTGGTAGGACCACACCTATGGCGCATCTTAGAAGGGTACAGGTGAAACTTACTAAATGCAGAATATAAAGGTCTTAACACAATAACTAATAAAATGCCATGAAGGCTGTGTTAAACAGTTTGATGAAAATATTTCAAATCGTGTATGAAACCAGCACATTGTACCCCATGATTGTATTAATGTACACAGCTATGATTTAATATAAAAAAAAAGAAAAAAATAAAGATCTAAATCTCTAGCAATGCTAGGGAAATTTTCTTTCATTATTATCTCAAATAGTTTTCCATGCTTTTTCTTCTTCTTCTTCAGGGATATATATGAATCTTATATTTGCTACGCATAATCCCATATTTCCTGGAGAGAGTGTTCATTGTTCTTGATTCTTTTATCTTCACTTTTGACTAGCTGGGTTAATTTGAAGGTCTTGTCTTCAAACTCTGAAATCATTTCTTCAGCTTGGTCTAACCTGTTATTTAAACCTCCCACTGTGTTTTGAAATTCTCTAAATGACTGTTTAATTTCCAGAAGTTCTGTTATATTTTTTCTTATGTTATATATCTCTTAAATCAATTTTCCTTCATATCTTGACTTTTTTTGTTTCTTTGTGTTGGTTTTCAGCTTTCTCATCAACCTCATTGACCTTATTTGTGATCCACACTCTGAATTCTATATCTGACATTTCAACAATTTGCTTTCCATCGGAGTCCATTGCTGAAGAGCTAGTGTAACCTTGTTGGGGTCCCACTGAGAAATGTGGAAACTGGTGGTGATCAACAAGAAATATAGAGTTAGAAGCAACAGTAAAGAAAGAGACAAGACATAAAGTAGAATTAAAAGTGGGAGCCAGGGGTCCATTGCCCATCATGGGATTCTGGCAATGGCCCAGAGTGTTTGCTCCACTCTGATTTTATTGAAGTCTATTTGCCCAGAGGGTAAGATGAGGGGGGAACAAAGACATCAGCAGTTTCTCAGATTGATCATATCAGCTTCTATTATTCTTATAATTAACCTTAAGGGTGGCCTTCAGTAATTTGAAATCTGAGCCTTGGATTGGGAGAGCCCCCTGCTTGAGGTCACACACACAGATTTCTAGGGAGGTATTAAGCTCCACTAGTTCTCTGTGGAGTAAAACACCACCAGTGTTAATCGCTCTGAGGGTTGGTGAAAGGGAGGCATTTTCCCCCTATCACCACCACAGAGGCTTTTCTTTTGTTATAAGGGATATAAGCTCTTCTGCCCATATCTCAGAGCTTGAGCCACTCTCTTGGTCTCTGCCCCAGGAAAATGCAAATCTCCACAGTGGGTATCCGCTTTTGTCTGTTTAATGGGCAGGAAATGCCCTAGATGATGTATCTTTTCTTAGGACTTGTGATAGTCTCCTCTAAGAACACTATTCTCAGAGTGCTCACAGACCCAGTAGGGTGTTTGTGAGCTGTATCCCCAACAGGCTAGAATTTCAGAAAAGGCAAGAAGTTTGCTAGCAATGGCTAGCTTAAACATAAACTAGCTGACTTGTCTTTGTTCCAACTCACTCAGCTTACTTTTTAGTTTTCCTCTTTTTCTGAGGGGTGCTTTCCTTTGCCAAGAATGGGGTCTTCCATCCCCATTCTCCCAGCACAACCTTTTGGGGAGATCAAAACAGTTTGTTACTTCATGTTACCAGAGTTCTTATACTGGTTCCTTCTAATTTGGTACCTCTTCTCTCAGCTCAAAACAGACAGCATTGTGGTACATCTGATTTCTTCTGCTGGGAACTCCATTGCTCGATGAAAAGAAGAGGTCCCTGGATAGTGTGCTTGAGTCCTAATCCAGGAGATTGACCAGGCAGTAGTGGATATATCATGGACCTTTAATACTCCTGCTGTCCTGCATCTCTCCTTCCCCTATGGTTGTCATGGGCACACAATGGTCAGTGGCACATGGCAGGAAGTCTGTGCCCAGCAGCATAGGCATTCATTCTGTCCAGTTCTAGTGGTGATGCTGCTACCCAGGTAGTGGCAATAGATGTCAGGGGCCTCAGGTATGTCCTCTGCCTGAGACCTATGGCAGCTTTCACTGGGTAGGGCCACCCAAGTGCCAGGAGTAGGTGCTGGATCTGAGGACTTCTCTTTGTCCAGGCCCTCTAGTGGCATTGGGGGTACACGGCACTTGCTCATGGCAAGAGCACTTGGCTGACCTGCTCCCTCCTCAGCCTGGAAGGAACAATGCAGTGTGTGGGGGGTGGGGGGTGGGTGATAGCAATAGATCTAACTCCCAGGTAGATGCAGCACTCTGGGGCTGGGAGCTCAAAATGGCACCAGCCATAGTGCTCAGGGTTTGGAAGCCAGGTGGACCTCTTTGTGCTCTCTGTAGAGCAATGCCACTGCACAGTCTCCAGTCAGTTGCCTGTATCAGATCAGAAGCCTCCTGTACTGGAGAGGCCCTTCTGCAGCTTTGATTAAAATGTCTCCAGGGGAAATTTGGTGCCCTGAGTATTTTTCCTCTGTCTCTTCCACATGTGGGCACCCAGGAACCTCCAGTCCCACAAAGTAGTAGTAGTGGTCATGCCACTTCCCTCTCCTTCATTTTGGGAGCCTCCTATTCTTTCTCTATTGATTCTCAACACTTTCTACTAGATGACCTACCTGAAGGTGAATATCTCTCCAGCATTTTCAAGTATATTTGCAATTAATTTTACAAAGTAAAATTTGCTTTTTTATTTTCTCTGTTTCAAAGATTATTTCCCCAGTGTCATTTTGTATTTTGTGAACTTGTACCTGAACCAATTAGGTTTACAAATAACTTGTCTATTTTTTATTACTTTAACCAGCTTTCCAAAATTAGTTGTTTTTCTCTTTGCTAACACATCAATTTCTGTGGCTATCAATTCTTTAGGCTTAATTTTATATTTTATTTTTATTTTCTATATTCTTGGTTGAAAATTTAATTCATTTATTTTTGTTGATAAATGTACTTAATGCAGAAAGTATTCCTCAGAACTCTGCTTCAGCTATATCCTGTAGACTCAGTTTTTTTCATTATCATTATTTTCTAGAAATTCTGTGGTTTCATTTTGTAACCCTTTTAGTTTCATTAACCTATACAACATAGCTGCTGATCTTATTTAGGTCATCTATTGTTGGCAAATGGATCACACTCACTGTAGTCTGGGCTTTTGAGGGATTCCACATCACTGACTTTTGTTGTTGAAGATGTTATCTATGTGTCTTTTCCCCCCTTTCATTATCTTTTTAGTCTGTTCAGTTTTCAGAATGAGTTTTGAAGTGATGATTCAAAACTGCTACTTTGATCACAAATCTTGATCTCCCAACATATCATTTAATAAGTTAACTAGTCAGAATTACATTTTTTAAAAGTGACTAAAAGTACTTATCACAGAACATAATAACAGTTATAGAAGTCAGGGTGCATTTATAAGGGTTAATAGAAACAATTGTTGTAAGGATAGTTTCATAACTCAGAATAATATCTTTTTATACAACTATGTGATTCCTTTTATTTCTTTCACCAGCAGTTTGAAGAACCTGTGGTTTCAAGGCCAAGCACAGGAATCATATTAGCAGTAAGAGAAAAGCAGGCATGAGAAGCTTAAGATTTACAATAAGTACACTAAAGGATAGATCAAGAATTTTAACAAATGAAATCTGGGACATATACCATTCCAATTATATCTTCAACCAAGCCCACAGCTTTGGAAAGAACGTATAGAGTCAAGGAGAAAAAGATGTCAACTTAAATGTTCAGTTAAGTAAAATCTACAATAAATCATTGAGTATTATCAAAGTCAACGTTTCGTTACATACTCTAAATAGAAGTGCCTTTTAGAGAATTGTGAAATAAGACTTTTTTTCAAGATTTTTTTTATATATAGATTCCTGTTGTCATGTAGGCTAGAGTGCAGTGCCATCATCGTAGTGCACTGCAACCTCAAACTTCTAGGCTCAATCAATCCTCTTGCCTTAGCCTCCCAAGTAGCTGAGAGTATAGGTGCTTGCCACCATACCCAACTAATTTTTCTATTTTTTGTAGAGATGGGGTCTTGCTCTTGAACTCCTACTCTGGTCTTCAACTCCTGGCCTCAAGCAATCCTCCCATCTTGGCCTTCCAGAGAGGTAGGATTACAGGAATGACACACAGAACCCAACCATAAGATTTACATAAATAAAACAATATGACCAAAATGGGAGGTGGGAGTGGGAAGAAAAGATAAAGCAGATATACACTTTCTCTATGTAAATCTCTTTTATTTCTTCTAGAGTAGATTAGAAAACTAGAGAAGTGATTTTCCACGAAGTTATAACAGAACGTAAAATGAGATTTTTCTTGTTGTTCGGTCTTTGTTGAGAGGACATAGTTGAGAGCAAAAGCCACAAATTTTAGAGAGAAATCAGGCATAAAAAGAATTTGTTAAGAGGTGGCTCCCACAAGAATTCCTTGGACCCCTAAATTATCACCTACCTGTTGAGGTGAAAGCTTCAGAGGGAAAGTTGGTGAGAATTTTTTTGAAGAGCATCATACATTAAATTATTTCTTGGCAGTACTTTTAATATGTCACTATTACTTAAATAAATTCAACTAAACATTGAAGATATAAAAGTACCTGGTGAGAAGTCTTCCTCAAAATTTAGACTCATCCAAAAGGTTTAAAAAGCACTGATGCTTTTCCAACCCCAGATTCTGATTTAATTGGTCTGAGGTGTAGCTTAGACATCAGGGTTTTTAAAGCTTACCAAGTAATTCTACTATGCAACCAAGGTTGAGAACTATTCTAAAAATAGAAGCTAGCAAAAACAAAAACAAAATGAAAAAAGAACAGAAACTTCCACACACAACGTTTTACTACTGTGCTATCAAATATCAACATAACTATTGAAAAGTTAAAATTTTCATTGAAAATATCTACATGTTTGGTCTTAACTCTCTGGGTCACTGTCATAAAGATTTGACTAAATGGTTTGTGTTCATTTCTTTAAAAGCATGTAAATAAGTTCCAAGGACAAAGTAAGGTATAAGATAAATACTAAACATATATTATTACAGGAGTAAAACTATTAGTTTTATAAAATAAATATTGGTTTCTAACACACATGAGTTCCATAGGAGACAGTATCCTAAGGCAGAGTGCAGAATGTTTTTCTCTTGTTTTTATAATATTTTTGCTTTTATTTTTAATTGACACATAATTTACATATTCATAGAGTACTGTAATATATTGATATAATGATTAAATCAGGATAATTAGCATATTCATCACCTCAAACACTTATCTTTTCTTTGTGTTGGAAATATTCAAGATCCACTCTCCTTGAGACTTCAAAATATACAATAAATTGTTATTTATAGTCACCCTACAGTGCTACAGAATACTAGATCTTATTCCTACTATCCAGCTGTAATTTTGTAGGTATTAAACAACTTCCCTACCCCTTCAATCCCCCATCCTTCCCAGCCTCTAGTGACCATGGCATTTTACCCTATTTTTATGAGATCAAATTTTTTAGCTTCCATGTATGAGTGAGAACATGTGGTATTTATCTTTCAGTGCATGGCTTATTTAACATAACTTAATGTCCTCTGAGCTCATCCATGCCACTATGAATGAAGAATTTCATTCAATTTTCTGGCTGAATAGTATTCATACACACACACACACACATATATGTATATACATATACATATACATATACACATGTACATATATATATATATATACACACTGTGCATATATATCACATTTTCTTTGTCCATCTATTGATGGACACTTGGATTGATTCCATATCTTGCCTACTGTGAATAGTGCTGCAAGAAAGACAGCAGTGTTTTTCAATATACTGATTTCTTTGGCTATACATAATATTCAGTAGTGGGAATGATGGATAATATGGTACTTTTATTTTTTGTTTTTTGAGGATCCTCCATACTGTTTTCTATAATGGCTTTACTAATTTATATTCCTACGAGCAGTGTATTATAGTTTTCTTTTCTCCACATACTCATCAGCATTTGTTATTGTTTGTCCTAAAGTGGTATTTTAAAGTTTATAATGCTATACAAGTTAGAAATAGGAAAGTCTAATAATGGGTAAATAAACATGACTGAATGCTTAAGACGAAAATTCCGTTATAGGCATTCTTTCCTTAGAGTGACCTTAATATGTAATTATTATTTAAATAAATTCATCTAAATATTAAAGATATGAAAGTACAAATCACAAACACTCCAAAATTATGATTTATTTTCTTTCTCTTTTCAGACCTTGTATTGGACCATTAAAGGATTCTTTCCGCTCTCTATTTCTCTTTTTCCTCTTATAGCTACTAGATGATTACAATGTGGTATCTTTGCTAGATACTAAAAAATATGAAGATAAGATTGGTCTTTATTCTTTATATTTAGTAGTAGACAAGTAAACAGAACATTTAAAAACCATTTCACTAAGGACTATTAAAAAATGATGCTCAGCGTTTCTCTCCCGGTCTTTCCCCAACTCCCCCTTTAGGCTTTTAGTCTCAGGGTAATATATAGGTGTATGGGTTCCTTGGCCAGGAAACGAATGAACACAGTCCCTTCCACTGGGGGCAGGGTGAATGAATGTATCAAAGAATGGATACAGTCCATTCATGGAATTGAGGCCTAGGAAATTCACATGAAATTGACCTAGGCATAGGAAATGGGGGTTCTGCATTTAGTCCTAAGTGTAAAGTGAAGGAGACACCAAGGCACAGGTGTCTCCTCGGCAGTTGTCCGGCCTTTTTGGCTATTGGAGCCTCCGGTGGGGGTTGTAGGTCCCCCTCCTTGCCTGTCATCCAGCCCGCTGACTCTTCAGCTGGCTGCCGCAGCACCGACACCACCACGGAGGAGGCGGCAGGTCCACCAGCTCCGCTGAGCTGGCTAGGGCGCCAAATGACCTGCATCAATTCTCCCTCTCCGAGTAGAAACCCTAACTACGGTTAGGGAAAAGGGGTTGAATGCAGTCTTATCAGCGTGTAAAGAAGAACTCCCGGTTGATTCCAGCCCATCCACAGAATTATGAAAAATAAAAATCTTTGTTTCTTCAAGCCACTGAGTTTTAGGATGGTTTTCAATATAGCAATAGATGACTAAACAATGTTTTATAATTACCTGTTACTTCTCTCTTCCAATAAACTGTGTGTTCTTGGAAGACAATTTCAGGATCTGCTTGTTTTAGGTGAGGGTGCAATACATACTTTCTGAACTACATCTTGAGTGTCCTCAAGTTATGTCAGACTTAAGAGCATTGCTGACTCATGATCAATTAGCTTGCTTTACACAGGAGTGATAAAACATTTTAATTCCAGAGATACAGAAATCATTATGGAAAGGAAAAGGTGGCAAACTACAGCTTTCTGCATCTCTTATTGTAATTAAGAAATCACATCAAGTAAAAAGGAATTCGTACTTAAAACAATGGCTACTTCTTTGAGCCTTCTTGCCATTTCCTGAAAGCCCATTTAAGTCCCAACTACTAACTTGTCTTAGAAAAGTTTGGGAAACATCTTAATTTCCAAACATCTCAAAGATCTGAGGGGAAGGGAATAAAGGGTAGTGAAGGGAACAAGAAAATAGTTGGGACTTAATCCAGGCTGAAAACTTTTAATCAAGTCCGGCTTCCTACTTAGCATCCCAGCATGGGGCAATCACTGCCTCTTCTGAACTCCTCCAAGGTTTTTATCCTCAGCATCTGGCAATTAATCACTCACCACCCCCTGGTATCTCTTTCCTTGTCTTCTTTGCTTTTGGTCCCGCCATTTAATTTTTCACAGATTTATGTCTGGCCTCTTTACTGAGTTCCCACAGAGCCTAGCACATTGTAAGCATGTAACGAATAGCTCCCATACATTGGTTTTGCTCCAAGCAACCCTCACAAAATGTGAACAGTAAAGATTTTGGACAGTCCCAAATAGACTTCCTAAGATTATTAAGAGCTGGAGCACACTTTTGGGGCTCCCTGGGGTTGCAACCCTCCTGTAGACAAGTTGGGCTTTGCTGGACAGCTGCACCTCCAGCTGTGACTTCTACTCCCCTCAGAGATGGCTGGGGTCATCTCATCCTGCCTCAGTTATTCTCCAGCTTGTGACTTGGTCTTTGGAGATGCCTAACTCTAAACTTAAGGCTTTTTTAGCATTGAGGATGAGGGCTGGAGGATTTACAAACCTCTTTTTGTCTCTGTCTCTTTCTCTCTTATCTATAAATCTATAAATAATTTTCTTTGCCCTCACTAAGGTTACTATAAGAAAAAACTTGACCTTGAAGGCTTCCTGGCAAACACACGCATTCATCCTGTAGTTGGATATCCCAATCAGTGCCATAGAGTCCTTAAAGAGCTTGAGGGTCTCTTTCTAAGGAGGTCTTTTAAAAAAGATAACTTCTCTGCTATCTGGCATAATTTCTGTGTGGGTCCAACTTCTATAATTGCTTTCTGTCTGATAATGCCATGTGTGTTAGAAATAAACCCATATTCATAATATTCAGAGAAGCTGCAGTAAAAACAATCCCTTTCTTGAATCTCTTATTCAATACACACTTTCTTTAAAAATGAATAAAATGTGTATGAATCTAAAGGAAAACCAGACACCTGAAAAATCATTTTGCCACAAGGACATTTGCACTAGAAGGTTTATTGCAGCCCAATTCACAATTGCCAAGACATGGAAGCAACCCAAGTGCCCATCAACCTATGAATGGATTAACAAACCACCGTATGTGAATACCATGGAATACTACTCAGCCATTAGAAAAGATGGAGACTTTACATCTTTTGTGTTTACCTGGATGGAGTTGAAACAGGTTCTTCTTAGGGAAGTGTCTCAAGAATGGAAAAAAGTATCCAATGTACTTAATACTAATATGAAATCAATACATAAACAATTACATGTGCACTCAAAAGCAAAATACACAATTATAAACGTCTGGCAAGAAGAAGGGGAACGGAGGGAAAAGGAGGTGATGAGGGAGGGTAATTGGTAGGATCCCACCTAATGTGCTCAATGGGAGGGTGTTCGGCCTGTCCCCTGGGTGAAGGGCTCAGCTACAACTTGAACTTTACCTTAGAAATGAAAGCATTGTAACCTAAACACTTGTACCCTCATACCAATCTGAAAAAAAAGATGGTACATTGAAAAAAATGCAAAGATAAAAACACATTCCTTTGGAGAAAAATAAACATTGTATAATGAAAAAAAAGAGAAAAAGAAAAGAAAGAAAAGACCCCTGGCTTGGCCTTCTCTAGCTCTATGCCACCTTCCCTTTCAGAGTCCTACTCACGGTAATGGTGTCTCCTACAGGCCGGGGAAGTTTCCAGGTCTCTTGCTAACACGGTGCTGCCCTGGCCCCCTGGCCCAGCACTTAGAACTTAGAAGTCCCAATGCTCTGAGCCTATTTCTGCCTGTGGCAAGCTGAATTCTAATAATTCTGCCATGGCCTCCAAGATTCCCACCCCCCTGGTGAACCCACCCTATATCATCCCCTCCCCTGAGTGTAGGTAGCACCTATGAAGGGCTCAGCTACAACTTGAACTTTACCTTAGAAATGAAAGCAGTGTAACCTAAACACTTGTACCCTCATATCAATCTGAAAAAAAAGATGATACACTGAAAAAAATGCAAAGATAAAAACAAATTGCAAAGATAATAAAACATAATGCAAAGATAAAAACAAAAAATGCAAAGATAAAAACAATGTGTCGGGGGAGCCACTGCCTGGGTGAAGCTGCGTTATATAGAAAAGTAGGAGGATGCTTCACTTACATTCTATGTATCTCCTTCACGGCAGACTGGAGAGAAGTTTGCAGGGAGAGCAGCTTTTCTGCTGGATTTAGAGAAGTGAGCATCCAGATTGAGGGGGGACCACACTGCGAGGGCCTGAAAGCGGCCTCTCGAAGCTGAGAGGGACCCCTGCCGATAGCCACCAAGTGTGGGGAGACGCCAGTCCTAGCACTGCGAAGAACTGAGCGTTGCCAACCACCAGGGAAACTGGAAGAGGCCCCTGAGCCTCAGAGGTTGTAGTCCTAACAGACACCTTGACTTCGGCCTGGGACACCCTAAGCAGAGGACCCAGCCATTGTTTTTATAACTTGTGACACTGCAATGGAGAATGAGCCTAACTCCCCCTCTCCCCGCACCGCAGATCTCAGTCTGCCGGAAGGGGGCGCACCTGATTCAAAAAGTCTCCCTGCCTCAGTGACTGACAACTGAGTGGTGTTTTCTCCAGAGGAGACCTGCTTTGGAACAGGGAATGTCTTCCAACTTCTCCCCTTTGTGCCATCACCCCCCTCCCAAACCCTGAGCATTCACTGGGCACCACCATGTGCGAGGAGCTCTCATATTTGGGGTCCCATTGGACCCCGACAGCCACCTGGCCTGCGCATGGTTCACTGCGCATGGTTTACCCACTGCCCCCTTAGAGGTACAGACCCCCTTGCCTACGGTTTTAACAGCCCGACAGTAGGTATCGCGGAAACTGGAAGTCAGGGATTCTCCACTCCAAATTCCATGCCCTTTCCACTCTGCACATTGTGGAACTGCCAGTGCTTTTCAAAGGATCGAGATGCGATGTTAGAAAGGGGAGACGGTGCAATGGTTTGCACGTGTCCTCTGAAGTTCATGTGTTAGAGACTCATCCCCCGCACAATCATGGTGGGAGGTGCTTAGGTCGAGGGGGGCGGAGCCAGATGGCAGACCAGAAGTTGGGGACCGAGCAAGGTGTGGTTTCTGCTTCTCCTGTCGTCCTTATATGACTTCATTCCTCCCCAGAATACCACATGCACAGCTCAGGGAAATAACTTTTACTTTGTGAGGGATCGGGGCTTTGCGGGTCCCCGAGAATGCCCTGGCCTCTGCCTTCTTTCTTACAGTGTCCAGACCAGTCACTGTCCAGGTGGTGGCAGCAGCCGTTGGGCACAGGGATAGGCCATTTTCCATGCCCATCAGGGGACACAGTGCACCTTTCCCAAGACAGGCGGGCTCACATAGGAGAATCAGAGGATAGAGAGGTTGTTTCCTGGCTCGGCACCTGTAGCACAGTGGTTATGGCACCAACTACATGCACTGAGGGTGGTGGGTTCGAACCCGACCCGAGCCAGCTAAACGGCAACCAAAAAATAGCCAGGCATTGTGGCGGCTGCCTGTAGTCTCAGCTACTTGGGGGGCTGAGGCAAGACAGTCCCTTAAGTCCAAGAGTTTGAGGTTGCTGTGAGCTGCGATGGCGCAGCACTCTACACAGGGTGACATAGTGAGACTCTGTCTCAAAAAAAAAAAAAAAGATGCTGTTTCCCAGTCCATTCCTTCACTAGTGATTCCTTTAAAAAGCAAATTTAAAAAAGAGGAGCAAAGGGAACTTTACAGTATAGAGGTAGGATGTTTAAAAAAAGTGGTTTTGTCCTGAATATGGATAGAAACCACCTTGAATCAGAAGAAAACAAAAGCAAGTAGCCCAATAGTAGTAAGATCCAAAGACCAGCCAGCTCTATGTCTTTGTTACGGACCAGCCACTGGTGTGTGCACCAACTCTGATCATTTTTTAATTCTTTCTTAGAGATAAGAAGAAATAATATTCAAATGGTCAAAGTTCAAAGTCTGTGGATTCTTTCTGAGACCTGCTGAGCACGAGCTAATGAAGTTTTAATTCCTAAAGAGATTAGGTTTTTATCAACCCTGGCTCCGATGCTATCTTTCCTTCACCCTGTCTACCCCGATAACAAGGACTAATCTTGCCTTGGGTATGTGGTATGTTTAGGCTTGTTTTTATTCTTGTTGCCTTTTCTTTTCAGGTGTTTTTTTTCCCTTCCCCAACCATGACTCCCTAAAGCTGGCGCAGGGAATTGCCTTTTGCTTCCAGTCATCATTTTTGTCTGTCGTTGCCATAGAAATACTCTTGGGACCCACAACAGAACTTACCAGAAGGCTTATGTCTCCCGTCTCGCCAGTGCTCAAGGAACTCCTGAATGGGGAATGAGGATGTCTTTTCTCTCCTGCTTTGTTTAAGCACAGCGAACATGGCTTCACCCCACAACATTTTATTATGAAAACGTTCACACATGCAGAAAAGCTGAAAGAAACTTCCCAGGGATATCTACCCCCTCGATTCCAGAATTGACATTTTATTGTACTTGCTTCATGATGTATCTACCCATCCAGCCTTTCCCTATCCACTCGCCCATCTTTCTTATTTCTTATGATGCACTGAAAAATAACTCAGAGTCATCAGTGCACTTCAATTAAATACGTCAGCATGCATCTCATTCAGGAGTGTTTAATATTTGTTGGTAGTTCTTTTTTTCTTCTGGTATAAAATCCACATCTGCAGAAATACACAAATCTTCCAGATACATTGGCCGAGTTTGGGGAAATGCGTACCTCTTTGTAACCTAAACCCTCCCCATATAGAGAACTTTATATTGACTCTGGAGAGATTCCGCTATGCCTTTTTCCAGAAGATTCCTGCCCAGGTTACAGCTAAAAAAAAAAAAAATCTGTTTTCTGGGCAGTGCCTGTGGCTCAAGGAGTAGGATGCTGACCCCCTATACAGGGGGGTGGCGGGTTCAAGCCCAGCCCTGGCCAAACATAAAAAAGAAAATCTGTTTTCTGATTTTTTTCCATCACGGATTAACCTTTTATCCTCCAGAATGCCATGTCAATGCAAGAATACCATTTGCACCCTTTCATGTAAAGCTTCTTTCTCTCGGCACAGTGATGATGATTGTGAGATCTATCCATTCTGGATTTTTCTTTTTCTTTTTTATTTTTTGCACCTGTGATATATGGGGCCGGCGCCCCACTCCTTGAACCACAGGCGCTGCCCAGAATTTGTCTTCTTATTGCTGGATCATATTCCTTTATGTGACTAAGACACAGCTTGTTTATTCATTCTATTGTCTCCAGTTTAGGGCTATAATTTACATGTGCTAATCAGAAGGCCTGATAGAAATAGCAAAAAAAAAATGAAACCAACGATCAAAAAAAATTAAGCAAAGATACCCAGCGTGAACATTGTACACATAAACACGCACTCATACACACTCATGAAATATCCTATGGCTAGAATTCCATTAGTTTCTTTTACGGATAGTGATTGGTAGCATTTATTTATTAACAAAATCCATAGAATAGAGGTTCTATTTGAGGAAACAGCCTGGAATTATAAGTAATTCACACATTAATTATTTTGTTTCCATAAAAAGGGTACAATGTGATACAAAACAACTTGTTTTTTCTGAAGGCAGCCTGGCATTTTTAAGAATGCAGTTCAGGACTGTGGGAAATTATCACCAGTTTCTAGGGGTTGGGGTCCAAGTGGAATTTAGAGGAATGGCATGAAAAATAGCTCTGTTCTCCCTCTCTCTCTTTTTTTAGACAGAGTCTAACTATGTCACCCTTGGTAGAGTGTGGAGTCACACAACTCACAGCAACCTCGAACTTTTGGGCTTAAGCGATTCTCTTGCCTCAGCCTCCGAAGGAGATGGGACCACAGGCGCCCCCCACAACACCCAGCTATTTTTTTGTTAAAGTTGTTATTGTCGTTTAGCTGGCCTGGGCTGGGTTCGAACCCGCCACCCTCAGTGCATGTGGCTGGCCAACATAACCGCTGTGCTACAGGCACCAAGCCATAGCTCTGTTCTCTTATCAAGAAAAGTTATCACAACATACAGGTTTACAATCCTTAATTCTTCTGTATGTTTGATGACACATTTTGCAGTGAGAGGCACTATGAGGTCTTAAACCAAGTTCAAACATGGTCTTAGGCCATATTGAAGGGGTCTTGGCTGAATCTCTGCAGCTGGGTTGTATCATTTCCCACGCCTAGACTTCAATTTAGTCTGTAAAATGAAAGCATTGAAATGGATAATCGCAGAGGTTCTTTCCAGATATAGACTTTTTTTTCTCTAGACTTTATGGTATTTTGACAAAATCTATTTATTTATGTATTTTTTTATTTTATTTTTTGAGCCAAGGCCTCACTTTGTTGCCTGGGCTAGAGTGTAGTGATTTCATCTTAGGTCACTGCAACTTTGAACTCCTGGGCTCAAGCAATCCTCCAGTCTCAGCTTCCTGAGTAGCTGGGACGACAGCTGTGTGCCACTACACCCGGCTAATGTTTTATTTTTTGTAGCGGTGGGGTCTTACTATGTTGCCCAGGGTGGGTCTTGAACACCTGGCCTCCACTGATCCTTCCACCTCTGCTTCCCAAAGTGCTAGAATTATAAGAATGAGCCACTGTGCCCTGCCTAAAGGTGTACTGATTTTAAGAAACCAAAACCCACATACAATTATTCAAAAAAAAGTGGGGGAGGAGGATTTTTCGGAAGAGCAAAGGGGCACATCCATCCCAGGGAGGATCTGGAACCTGAGAGGTTCCACAGCCAAGGCCCCAGGCGTCTCACACAGGGTCTCTCTGCTTCTTTGTAGGGATCAGCTTCCTTATGCTTCTTCCCATCTCTACAGACCAGCTTCCTTCTCTCCCTTACCTGCTCACACACAGCCTGTCACTATCTCCCACCACTTTCTGCTTACTGCCTCAAGGCCCGCTGGTATTTATTGTTCAATGTATATATTTATTGGGATAAATAAATCAAATTAATTTTACACATACTTAAATGCTGAATTTTTAACTTCTGAACTAGTGTTTGTATACAGGAATGCGATTAAAAAGCCCTTTCCAGAAATAACGTGCCCTTAGGAAAGCAAAAGTCACATCATTTGGACCTTGTCAATTGCTTCCTCACGGGGTCTATTTTGAGGACTTGATGAGAAAAGATGTCTCTGTCCGTTTTGAATGGCTGTAACAGAATATCACAGACTGGGTAATTTGGAAAGAACAGAGATTTATTTCTTGTAGTTCTGCAGGCTGGGAAGTCCAAGGTCAAGGTTTTGGCGTTTGGTGAAGACCTTCTTGCTGGGTCATCTCCCGGTGGAAGGTGGGAAGGTAAGAGGGTCTGAGAGAACAAGAGAGAAGAGGAAAAACTCTTCTTTTCATCAGGAACCCAGTCTCAGGATAACTAATCCGTACTCTAGATAACAGCCCTAATTTGTTTATGAGGACAGAGTCCTCATGACTTTTTTCACCTCCTGAAGGTCCCACCTGTCACCACTGTAGAACTGGAGATTCAGCTTCAACAGGAGAATTTGGGGAAACAATCAAACCATGGCACACAGTAAAGGAAACACTAGTGCTCTTTCTTTCTTTCTTTCTTTTTGAGACAGAGTCTTACTTTGACTCTTTTTTTGAGACAGAGTCTTACTTTGTCACCCTCAATAGAGTGCAGTGACATCATAGCTCACAGCAAACTCAAACTCTTGGGCTCAAGTAATCCTCTTGCCTCAGCCTCCTGAGTAGCTGGGACTATAGGTGCCCGCCACAACATCTGGTTAGTTTTTAGAGATGGGGTCTCGCTCTTGCTCAGGCTTGTCTGGAACTCCTGAGCTCAGGCAATTCACCTGCCTCAATCTTCCAGAGTGCTAAGATTACAAGTATGAGTCACTGCACCTGCCCTTAGCATTTCTTAAAGAACCAATAAATAGGAGCTATTTTGATAATTTTAAAAATTATCACTATTCAGAATTCTTTGAATTACTTTTGAATTGTCCATTTTAGATAAGATGAGGGGTTTTGTTGGTTTGATTGAGTGAGTCTTTTTCTGACATTTCTAGAAAGGTCAGAGAGCAGAGGCAGTCAATAGAGGCTAAATAAAGCTTAATTTTGCAAATAATTCCAAAGCTTGAGTCTGTACTTATTTGAAAAGACACAGGTTAATCCCACCAGCACTGGTAACAAAGATTTGCAGAGTTCCAATGACCCCGGCTTCCATAAGGCCCCAGAGTTGGGGCAAATCATTTCTGGGTGTTCTGAAAATCATCTGATGCAAGAAAAGTTGTATAAGTAAAGCTGGAGTCTGATCTTCCTGCCTCACCATCAACATGGTGAGAGGAAGAGCAGAGGCACCCAGACAGGGTCCCAGGAAGGGACGTCCACAGAGGCGGCACTCTTTTTCTGGGGAGACTTCATGACTGTCAACCTTTCAAGGAGGATGACTCTGGAGGGCCAGGGCTGTATTCCTGGAATTGGGCAGTAGAAGTCTCTCTGCTTATGCTCTCTGCCAAGATGAAGGACTGTGCTGGCACAGGACAGAATGTTCTGGCACAGGATATCTGTGTTAGAGTGCCAGTTAGGACGGGGGGAGTGTCCACCATGGGGAGCAGCTTGGCCCTTAACTGTAATACTAGGTCAAAGGCCATCATGGAAGCCATCTTATTTAGCTGGAACTTCTACACTTCTGGTTCATTGCCAATGATCAGTCTAAGGGTTTTTCTCGTGAGCTGACTGGGAAGGTCCAAGGTAGATTGAGGCAAGGCAAGCTACCCAAGGATGAGAGCTGAGCCGGTTTGCAATGCAGGCTGCCCTGCCCAGGGGACACCAGTTGTCACTGTCCCGTACATGCCCAGGAGGCGGTCAGTGTGATTCACCTGGCCTCTCAGAGGCCAGTGGCTCGAGCTCGGCTTTCATATGGCTCTTTATGGGCACTTTTCCAACAAGGATTCTTCTTCATACAGCTGCAGCTTGAGCAAAAGCAAAGCCACAGCTACTGCTGGGATTTCCATGGGAAAGTGTCCCCTGTCCCTTATGGTTCTTTCAGTCCCATACTCCCTGTGGCTTTGACTATGTTTTACAAACACTGAGCAAACAGCTTGCCAGACCCCCAAGGTCAGCATCTGTGGAAACTGTGGCCACCCGCAGTGCGGGTGGGCCTTAGAATACACGTGAGACCTTGGTCAGCGCTCAGCCCGCTGGGCAGGTGCAGGGCGCTTCAGGCCAGGATGGCCTGGCCGCCACACTTCTCCCCAGCAAGGGCCACCAACGTATCTTGGTTTGCCCAGGGACTTTCCTGGTGTTGGCACTGAAAAAGTCACATGCAGGGAAGCCCCTCAGTCCTAGGGAAATGGGGACAATTGCTCATCTGCTCTCTAACCCCAACAGCAGAATGCCTTTTCCCTGCTGCCCCTCCCTATTTGCCCAAATCGTTGAGCTTGTCCTGGAATGATATAACTCACCTTGTTGACACAGTGGCTTAATGCTCCTGAAGGCATATTCCTCTTTCTGTTGGCTGCTAGAAATTTCAGAGCCTAATTCATACCTTTCCTTAACAGATACGTAAGCATTATTAGATGCATTCAGCATGTTAATCCTTCTCTTACCCGATTCTTCTCGCCCTAGCTTCTATTTGTCTTACTTTAATACTAATTATAAAACGAACCTTCTCTTGCTTTGTTATATGCAGCTTTGTGGCCATTTTAAGTCCTTCCCGAAAGACTTCAAGATTGTTAGGCCCCCTCTCTGCTCCATACCCTTCTTTGAATGTCCCAGGGCTTAGGCAGGAGGCACCGTTACAATAAAGTAGATCTGATTTGGCACAGGGAGAAGAATCACATGTGCTTAGCATTTGTTGTTATGCACGACACAAAGGTATTAAGAAAATAATGCTTGAAATGTATGTAGGCCCACACTTCAATTATGCTCAGATTCTGAATGTGCTAAATGATTTGTTCTTTCCTAGCGTAAATGGGAGCGGCAGCCCGGCTGCTGCCCCAAACTATCACAATTGGGTTTTTCAGACATTAGCTTTCCATGCCTAGGAAAGTCTAAGCATATAACCAGGTGTTTACCATTGGTTGAGTCAGGCCAAACAAAACGAGCCACAGCCAGGCTCTGGGAAAACAAGAGTTAGCCTATAATGTATTTTTGATGATGCTTCCATTGCTTTGGGTTGTTCCTAGTTTTTAAGGCTGATTTTGAACTAGCTATTTAATCTTATTTTGTACCACTTATTTTTACAAAAGAGGACAAGAAACATTATTGTGCAGGGAGTAGAAAGTCAAAATGGGGGTGAAGACAATTCTGAGAATACTCAAAACTTGAAGTAAAAACAAAAACTTGTGTTTAAATAACAGCTTTTCCCTCACTAGCCAAATAATCCTGGGGAAAAACCCACATATGAAGCAGCATTGTCTACAAAGAGCTGCAGACACTAGTCTCTGGTAAGAGCCTTCTCACCAACACCACTTTTGCCTTTCACCACTTTCACCACTCTAGCCATAGGTAATCAACTTGATATGATGAGAAATGGCTGCTTTGGTTAAAAAATTAGTTGTGATACTGTAAAACTCTCTGTACAGAATGAGAAAACAAAACCATATTTACAGAGAAAAATCAATGAAAGGAAATAACGTATTAACTTGTATTACATTTGGGTAGTGGGATACTAGGGTAGTCTCTACTGCCCCTATTCTGTAGCACAGTGGCTAAGAACTAAGACTTTTGAGTCAAGTGCTTGGTTTTGAATTCTTGCTTTATCACTTACTAGTCACTTAGGTGGTTAAGTTACTTAAATTCTCCTACTTTAATATGCTCACTTGTAAAAGGAACATAAAATTATTATTTATCTCATATAATTAAGGCTTAAGAAGAGTGCCTGGCATTTGGGCAATACCCAATAAATATTAATTTGGTATTATAATTATTATTGTTCCATACTTTCCAAATTGTCTACAAACGTATTGTTTCTTTTGTAATAGAGGTAATTTAAAACAAAGGATGAATCTGTCTAGGCCTCTGTGCAAGTCAAAATCACAGCTTCTTTTTCCTTTTCCTTTTCTCTTAAAGCAACAAGAAGCTCACTCCTAAGACAATTTAGAAAAGAAGGTGGTAATCTATAGCCTATTAGCCAAATCCAGTCTGCCATTAGTTTTTGCAAATGAAGCTTCATGCCCTTTATTCATGTACTATTTATGGCTGCTTTCATGCTACAATGATAAAAGTTGAATAGTTGCGACAGAGACACAACTCTAAAATAGTTAATATCTGGCCCTTTACAGAAAAAGTTTGCCAACCTCTGGCTTAGAAGATCAACAGAAGTAATGTCACAGTACCTATTCCTAGAATTATTAAATCCTGACAGAAGAAAATTTATGACGTAAAAATCATGACATGTCTTCACATGAAAAACAATAGAAAACATACAGCACACTACTAGTGTACTGTAGTACAAATTTGATGCTAACCATCCAGATCTAGCATCAGAATCTACAGGTCAAAGGGCACAGTTCTCTACCAGATAGTTCTTACTTAAGAAACTAATTACAAGTTCAGGGGTTCTTTGGCCACCTGCACTTATGACAAACCAGCTACAAATTTAAGGCCTTCCCACAAACACCCCGCAGGCTCGATAATCATTAGAACACCAAGGAAAATTCAGGAAAGCACCATACTTAATAATTACAGTTTCATTCTAAAGGTTTGGCAGAGTCCTGAATGCAGAACTTCTGTGCCCTCTCGCCATGATCAGGGCACACCACTCTTCTGCACATTACCAAGCAGGAAGCTCTACCGACCTCAGTGTCCAGTACTTTCATTGAGGTTTCATTGTGTAGGTGACCAACTGAATCACTGGCCACTGTATTGACTGAACTCAATTTCCTGCTTCTTTCTTCTCCTTGGAGGATGCTGAGTTGGCTCAAAGCTCCAACCTTCTAATCACATGGTCGGCATTTCTGGTGACCAGTTCCTATCCTGAGTCCTCCCATTAGGCTCAAACTCAGGTGTGAGCCAAAGGGTTCATGAATGGCAAAGGCACTTTTACTACTAAGGAAATTTCAAGTTTAGTGTGTGTGCAAGACCAGGGACAAAGATCTTTATTGTGCAACTAGTCATGAAATATTCTTGCAAAAAGAAAAACTGAATCTAAACTAGCTTAGCTAATATTTTATAGAAAATTCATAGGATAGAGGAAATGTTAAATGACACCTGAAGGATAAAACGAGTCAAGCCTAGGATGCAGGAACCCTAATCAACAAAGTAATTGCTGGATGGAGACAGGTTGAAAGAGACTAAAGAGATTTCAACATGTTTGGTCCTGGCTTTGAACAAACCAAATGCAAAAAGGAATTTCTGAAACAGTGGGGAAAAACTGAATTTAGGTCAACTAGGTTTTATAAGAAATAAGTGTTCCGGTTATCTACTGTTGCGTAATAACCACTCTAAAGTTCAGTAGCTTAAATTAATAATTTTTCATTACTCCTCCTACTCCTTTGGGTTGACTGGGTTCAACTGGCTAATATCTCTCACTTAATGTGTCTCCCATGTAAGTCCAGGCTGTGTGTTTACCTGAAGGTTAAAATGTGCTAATTGTCCAAGATGGCTAATTCATCTGGTGGTAAAGTAATAATGCTGGCTGTTAGCTATGAGCTCAGCTGGACCAGGAGCCTACGTATGGCCTCTCCATCTGGCTTAAGTTTCCTCACTTCGTGGTACTGTGTTTCCAAAAGAAATTGTTAAAAACAGAGAAACCAGAGATACCCCACAAGAAGCTGTCAGGCTTTTTAGTAAAAGAGCCTTCTGTCTGAAGAAGTCCCTCTATTATTTCACTTACTGCAAATTTTTTGGCAACAAATTCTCTCTGTTCTTACCTATTTGAGAATGTCTTTACTCCACCTTGATGCTTGAAGGATCTTTTCATTGGGTAGAGAATTCCAGTTTGATAAAATTTTTTCCAGTAAATTTTCTTATTATATTATTATTTTTACCTCTGTTTTATAAGTTGGCTGTCAAAGCTCCTTGAGAGACTAAGGCAAGAGGACCACATGAACCAAGGAGTCTGATGTTGCTGTGAGCTAGGGTGAGGCCATGGCACTTTAGCATGGACAACAGAGTGAGATACTGTCTGTCTCCCCCCAACCAAAAAAAAATTGAGACCTATGTTATGGTAAAAGAATAATCAACATTGAGTACTTAAAAGTGGTTAGAATTCCATTTTCTCTTTCAAAGTTTATAAAGTTCATAGCTATAAAGTTTTTTATTTATTTTGTTTTATTTATTGCTTCAGGTTCATTGAGGGTACAAAGAATTAGGTTACACTGTTTGCAATTGTTAGGTAAAGTCCCTCTTATAATTGTGTCCTGCATAGCTCTAAGTTTTAAAACACAAAATTCTTTCTGTGCTCTCTCAACTTGTGAATGTTCTTCTAACATTTTAAAATTCTGTTTATTATTCTGGTAAGATAGTGAAAAAAATACAGAGCTAATCCTTTTCCTGGGATTTATCTTCATTTATTTATAAGAAAGTTAGATCAGGATGCAAATTAATGCTTATAAACACATTAATGCTTGTAAATGAAAGAATATCTTTTGTTATTTCATTTTACAATCTTTCAAAGGAACAGCTTAGGAAGAGCCAACCATTCTGATCAGTTAGAATGGGAATGACAGTTTAAGAAACTTGATCAGGACATCCTATGGACAGGTCCATAATCAGGACAGGTCCTAATCCAGATTCCTTCTGTTGGCATGCAGACTCCTCAGTATCTGTGTCTCTTGGGAATCCTCTGATCACAATACAGGGTGGCCATAAAGTTTGTGCGCAATTTTATAGTCACTCTGTATATTCGGTATATGAAATCTTAGTAGTCTAGCCAAACAGAAATGACAATGGTCAAAGCACCCAATTACAAAAAACATGGGCAAAGGGGATTACAATTTCTAATCCTAACATTACAAGTGGGAACCCACAGAATGCATCTGAGAGAAATGAATATGCATCATGCCATGGAAAATTTTGGAACTAGACATAATGGGGATTTACTGGGTGTTGGATTTGTGCTCTAGCAATTAAACTGAACAAATTATATAATTTCTACAAATCTCATTTTCCTTTTCTTTAAAAAACAAGTCTAATCTTTCCAGAAACTTTTCTATGAGTTTGGCAATTTTTACTCACTTATTATCTATTGATTTTGAGAATTAAAAAAGTTACTGAGTCAAGCTGTATGAACACAACATGAATTACAGATCTGGAGAGAAATGTTCTTGGGCAAAATTCACATTTCAAATAATGTAAAATACAGTTGTTGTTTTGACACTTTCCCTGTTTTTTTTTTTTTTTTGAGAAAGAGCCTCAAGCTGTCACCCTGAATAGGACACTTTCCC